>JAUTBZ010121301.1:2500-16086 GCA_032361785.1 Lepetodrilus galriftensis
TCTGTCTGTCTGTCTGTCTGTCTGTATGCACAACAATATCCGCGTTGCACACCTTTAATGTACATCACGTGACCAAAAACGATTAAAAGTAAACCAGAGGTGCGTTCAACATACGGAGAATTGTCTTGTTCTTCACCTGTGATGCGCTGCGCTGTATTGTTGTTCATTAGACAGGAGTGTTTGCTCAGCTGTAGTTGTCAGTGAATACACGCAATATACTTCGCACAGGTCATTTAAACTAAGGTATACCCTACACGTAGAATAGGTTGCGTGTATGGGTAGGTATTTACTTAACTCGCCAGAGATAGGGTACATAGAATCAACTACGAGCTAGCATTAACGTTCTTGAACAACTGCACCTAGTGAACCCTGAACTTGAGATGAAATAAAATAGAATATATATAGATTACAATATCGATTTCTAACACAGTTTCTGGTATACGCTCTGTCTGAGTAAATACTGAATTCAACGTAGCAATTTATGATCCCCCCCAAAAGCCATAATTATTATGTTTATACCTTTATCTTTCTTCCAAGGCGTGGCCGTTCTTCTAGTGTCGTAGCCTACCAGCTGCCTACTGTTTATCATTTTATTTAATCAGTTTATATCATTTCCGACGGGTGCGTCTCGACAGCTTTATGTTATTTTCGTAAATAAATTATAGGAAAGTCTGTGTTGTTTTATTACTGTGCACCCCTTTAACATATTTTCAGGACTAACCCAATCGTAAGACTTGTGCCAGAACGGTTACATAGTACATACAAAGACATTAACATGAATAATAAATGGTAAAACACACTTCGGTCTATGTTTATGACTTGCTACCAAGTGCATTCTCAAGGTCGAAGTGTGGTTCAAATCTAGTACCTAGAAGACGCCAATATAATATATATAAATATAGATAATAAGTCTAGGCCCCACAATCACGTCATAAATGTTAACATATTCCACAGCGTATTCTAACTGAAAGTAGCCTATACATTTAACATGATGATGATGATGATGATGATAATGGTAATAATAATAATATGAACATTTATATTGCGCTAAATTCCCGCTCGAAAATATTCTCATGGAACTATACTTTATTACGCCGGACATTAGTTCTATATGCACTCAATTCCTTCTCAACGTCCCGGGGAGTATACGTTTGATATGTCTACACGGGTATATTGGGAAACACATTACTGGTTTTCAATAGACAATATGTTCATATTTATTTTAATTTGTTTTTATCACCACGTATTAAAAATCGTGCGATAAAAAAAATACACTAAAAGTATAGTTTGTTTCATTATAGAGAAATCAAGCACAGGCTACTTTCAGGTAAAATACGTTTGACTATAAGCCGGGATTGTTTACCTTCGAAGTGCTGGCGTCTTAAAATTGGATCTACGGACAAGATCAATTTCAACAGTCACCCACAGGAATCGTACTCATATTTTATTAACTAACAAGTCCTGTTTCGCCGTGGTATAATTATTTAGTCTAGTCGTTAGCACTGACCTACTGAAGGGGACACGGTTAGTAGACGGGGTGATTGGGTGCAGGTGCCACTCGGTGCTCGCCCGTGTCTCGCCCGGGTTAGTGCTCGCCCGTGTCTCGCCCGGGTCAATGCTCGCCCGTGTCTCGCCCGGGTCAGTGCTCGCCCGTGTCTCGCCCGGGTCAGTGCTCGCTCGGGTTTCGTGCATTCTGAGACTATAGTTTGCCATGAAATGCATTGCCATTGCCACCCCTGTGTTATAACATAGCGTCGAGTTGGAGAGTTGGAGAGTTATCGTTGGTAGAGCATAGGATGGGACCCCTCTGTGCATTAGGCCTATGTATTTTCGTACCTTACACTTCTTTTTAAATTTGTAAACGTATTTTCACAATGTAATTGTAAATGCCTTAACCCCAAGGAGTTGAGAAGGAATTTGAGTGCACATATCCGTTGACCGAGGTAATAAGCGCATTTGAGCAGTTATTCTGGATATTTGCGCTATAGAAATGTTTATTATTAATAATAATAATAATAATAATAATAATAATAATAATGACCCCCACCCACTCCACTTCTATGCTTTTGTGTCTCATAATTCTATAGCCATTTGAGCGAAATAAAAGTTCCGGTCCTATTCAGAATCATGCATGATCAGTTGGCCTATTAGGCATTGGTATCTATAGGTATATGTATGCATACTCCATGGTCCGTGCATTGTACGTACGACTGACCGCTCAAGTTAAAGTGAAGTACTTTCGAGCACGGCTGGTTCGTGGATGGGTGACCGAGAACCTGATCGAGGATTCGTTCATGTCCCACACTGAATCACAGGCTGAAAAGCTTTAAGGTGTTACCTCAGGCAAGTGGCTTAGTTCGAAAATGCCTTGCCTTCTGTTTACTCAGCAGAGAATGGGTACCCGGAAGGATGAGATGGACATGTGAATGATAACCTTGTAGCGCATTGAATGACAACTTGGGTTGTATACTTCCCATGGGGTGAACATGAATCGAGTGCGTAGACCGGGGTAATAATGTAGTGCCATGATGATTTAAAAAAACATTTTTATGAAAGAATGGCACTTTGTATATAAGTAAGACTTACCATCTGCGGGTTTGGGTGGAACATTACTCTGAAATAGAAAAAAAGAATAA
Source organism: Lepetodrilus galriftensis (assembly GCA_032361785.1). NCBI lineage: Eukaryota > Metazoa > Mollusca > Gastropoda > Lepetellida > Lepetodrilidae > Lepetodrilus > Lepetodrilus galriftensis. Next base: position 5,137 of record JAUTBZ010121301.1, read on the forward strand.
AAGAATGTATAATTGTATGCATATGTATATTCATTAATTTTGATAAATTACTTGTGCATTCTCCTGGTGTCATCATTGTAGGAGGTTATATAAGTGCGTATTGATGAAGAAACTGGATTTGATGTATAGCCTTTATTATATCAATGGTCATGAAGTGGGTACCTTGTTACTTTACTTTACATGGCACTGTAATCGATTGGGTAAAAATATCTGATCCCGGATTAAAGATGTGTAGGCTTTGTAGTTAGGGTTTAATGTCTGCGTCCAGCGTAGTTGAAAGGAGACTAGTAGCATAAAGATGGTCCGCAGGTTTGTAAGATAAGATAAGTCTCCGCATTTGCGACAATCCTGTCGTATTACATTCTGAGTATGCTAATTTGTAGTATGCTAATTTGTAGTATGCTAATTTAGAAAATGATCAGAGAAAGCTACGTAGATGATTCTAGACGTTGTGTCTGCTACTGTCGATTTGAAAGTAGTCCTTATCGGATAAGTTACTACATACAGATAGATTTAGCCAATTGATGTTACTAAATGTTACGACGCAGTAGATTGGTGATGCGCACTCATAATACAGGAATTGGCGTAAAGGCGTAAGCACGTCGCTAACGATAATGCAATTGTTGAAAATAGGTCATAGTACCCGGCCCCAAGCTTACGAAACATTTTGAGTACGATTTAATGCTTTTAAGATGACAGTTTATTTGGTAAGTTGTGAACAGAATTCCAAGGATAAAAACGTTGAAATGAAATCTCACTATTTGTATCGTTGCAATGTGACCGGCCCCACAAGTACGAAACTTTCTAGAATACGAATTCACGCTCAACTATTTTTTTGTTTGTTCACAAATCACCATGTAAAGTTTGACTTTGAGAATGAAATCGTGTTAAAAAAGTTTCATAATCTCTGGGCCCAAATTCCCTGTACATATTTACAATTCATTTCTTGATATGTGTATTACGATAGTTTTACAATCAGATTACCCGTGGCCAGTATGTACACATAGTCAGACTTTCTATTAGGCATATTTACTATTAGATAATATTACATTGTACATTTGCATACTAGTATTTACTATCAGATAATATTACATGATATATTTGCAATCAGATTCACTAGCATGCAATTTTTTAGAAGGAATACGAACTCCATAACATAGACCAAGTAAGAAAACAGCAGGTACCATATAGAGGAGCGTTATTAACACGTACACCCACGGACCAATGGGGTTTATACAGGTTCCAGAAACTAGTTCAGTATTACAGATATGAGTTGACAAGTTTATACCTACCGCATTCTCTATTCTCTACCATTCTTTACCATACATGCCATCATATAGAACAGCACAGCATATATTCTTATTTTGTCACGTTGACACACAGCCTCATTATTAGCCCGGGATTGCTTGGATGTAGGCCATATAGGGTTAACGCACCCAAAGCAATAGACTTAGTCTAATAAAATTCATGATTCATATTTTCAGCACTGACTTTGTCGTCTCTTAACAATACGACAAACAAGAGGGTATTTTGTGCGGGATTTACAGTCAACTATAGCTAGGTTATACCCCAACAGTTGACGCTTACGTCCTTTCAAACAAGTCTTTGCATGGCTACAATGGAACTCTGGCGGATACGTGAGACAGAATTAATGATAACCTCTCTGCCAAACTACACATGTCGGAGAATGTGCAATGTTTCTTATTCACGGGACATGTCCGGTCCTGGCATAATATACATAATGCGATTTTCAATCGTTTCAAATAGACCTGACTATGATCGAGTCGATCGTATTTATCTCCAGTGCATTGCTATCGTTATTGTGTTCTATTACATAGCATAACGCCTCATTTGTCAAAGTGAAATGACACATTTCGTTCTCAGAGCAGGCCGCTTGTGCACACGACAACCTCCAATACGTTGGAATTCAAAGGAATATCATATACATAATGCATAGGGATTATTTGCAAATCTGGTATCTTACATGCCGTGTTAAACTCGAATGCAAAGGTTAAGAAACGAATCGTTATGCCATTGCATAACTTGTCGCTGATCCTAAGCTGCATGGTATGGTGTATGGCTCGTTAGCCCAATTTTAAACAATCCAGTCACGTGACATGAAGTTATAGTAAAGAATATATGGACATTTTAGTTACGGACTGTTCTTAAAACACAATCTTTAAGCCATAATAATTTTAAAAAAATAAAAAATACATATTATTAAAAACATATTTTCTTGTATTTAAAAAAAATAATTAAAAGTAGTTTTAAAAAAAAACGCTTTCAAGATTCTTTCACTTACATCACGGCTTGTAAGTACGATCTATCCTTCTAGGTAAAACACACACAAAAACATATCTTAATACTCACTCAGACTAATGCCAATATCAAGAACCTTCCCCGTAGAGTCAAGCAGTCATACTATCACAGAACACACACAACCGTAATATTTAATATCACATTTATACACTATATTGCTTTCGAGACAGGTTCGAGATTCGTGAACTAATCTTTGCTTATAAGGGCCTCGTGGCATTTATATTTTTCACGACTCCAAACATTACACGAGGGTTTGATAGCTATAGAAAACATGCTTATCGCGAACAATACACTCCGATTTCGTCGGAAATAATAAATAACCGAGATAAGAACTTTCTTTTTGTTGGAGTTATTATGCCGACTGTTGACAGTAACTCGCAGCAAAGCCCCTAGGATAGACGCGAGACAGAAGGAGATTTTAATAATTACAATAATCCCTAGGGGCAGTTAGAATGGACGGTACAGGGGTATTGTATGCCTTCTATGTGTTGCTGTGATAAACATAGGCCTACGTTACGAACCCAAGTTTACGCACATGTTACGCATATGTAACGAATCCAATTACGCACATCCGATGAGCACATCACCATGTGATTCCACTCGGAGCCTTAAAAATGCAAGAAATTTGCATTTGTAAATAAAATTGGATTTACTTGAAAGGCAAGATTCTACACTTGTCAAAAAATGAGGAATTACAATTTCAAGCTACTTCTTTGCCGATAAGTCGCAGTTATTCTGAACTGACGACACATTCCAATATATTAGTGCTGTATAACCTATACCTTCTAATAATAATACTGGAGGCAGTTGAATTACAAGGAATTAGTAGTATCCTGAAAAAATACTACACATGACTAACACTTCTGTCTATCTGTTAAACCTGTTAACATACCTTCCATTGGCCATATTCTGGCCATTTCCGTTGGCACTGAACTAAGCGAAGAACGGGTGTCGTTGCCGTTAGGTCACAGGAACAGATTGTGCTGACTAAGTAACTTGATAAAAATGTACGTATTCTGGGAGAACCATTGTTGTGCATATTTCTACCGTGAAATTGGCCTCGATGTTGGATCACATTTTATGGGTTTGTGTATACTTCCAAATTCTTGTCATATAGGTATTGTATATATGGGTAGATATCAAATGAAAACTTTTGTACCACTATAATATTTTAATTGAAAGCAAATCGACGACATATTGCTTAACGTTATCTCTGCGGGGTGAACATAATTAAAGGCATACAAACACGATTTCATGGATTTGTTGACATTTCTCATGGTCAAACATCTTTTTTGTTTTATTTATTTATTTTATCTCAGGATAAAACAAAATAAAAAATAAATAAAAATAAAACAGAACATAGGAAACCCAGTGGGACTTGTGGAAAATGTAGCGTGTTGCCTAATATGCTTCTGTACAGTAGACATCAAATGTATACTTTCAGGTAATTTACATCTTACCATGAAATATGTCAACAACCCCTGAGTGTATGCCTTTAATATACCTTTTTGTCAGACACGGCACCTCCCGTTGCCTCCAGCTGTGAGAAGGTTAAAAAAGACACCTCCCAAGGTTACCACTACGTTATACAGGTATACCTTTAATGAAACGTGACCGTAAAATGACGCATTTGACGGATGATTGTGTAAATTGTAGTAATAAATTGTTCACTTTACATTATGTTAAATTGCATTCTATACAAACTAGAGGTTAATGCCCGTTAACCCTCGTTGCTCCCATACACTTGGAAAATGAGCAATATGTGTATAATGAGGGAATATAAAGTGCCCCGTTGTTATAGATAGATACCAACCTAACCTTATAGTTAGCTAAGTATAAGGTTAGGTTGGTGTCTATCTGTAACCTTAGTCGTGACGTTTAGGTAATATATTCAATTGCTTTTAAAACAGTTTACAAAATAGAATACAACACAATACAGTGGGAATGGTATAACTTGCACGTGTTTATGATTATCATACTAATTACAAGACTGGCCTCTTAAAAAGCACATCTATAGCATAGAATTCTGGAAATAGAGCCTATAGTTATTCCATTGTAGGTTAAGATCTATGTAAAGATAAAACAAGATTCCACTAAATGAAGGTAACTGTAAGACTTATGTATCATGGTTTTTCTACGTTGAATTAAATCTTTGTTCGTTTCTATTACTATACCACTCTTGGAAAAGATGCGGAAACGAATTAAGAATTAACGAAAGAAGAGTCACCGTTAAAATTATTATTATTATCATTATTATTATTATTATTATTATTATTATTACCAGGTTACCAGGTGCTGTATACTATTAATGTTAACAGTGACAGGTAAATCTTTAACCACTTTATTAAGACTCGAATGTGGCCTACTTTCATTTGGGTAGTATTTTGCATTGTATATAGCATGTAGGCCTACCTTCAGCTTCATCTTCGTCCAATGGTCAGTGTTGCCTTTGGCCCGGCAGACCGGATCGTTCCGAGACCAAAAGGACATACTGAAAACAAAAACAAAGTATACGTTACTTGAGGTAATTAACAATCGAGGTAATATTGTGGTGATGGATGGGAAGGAGGGCGTCGGTGCTGGTTGTATTGGGTTGTATTGGTGGTTGTGGTGTTAATGCTGTTGTCTGTGATTGTGATGTTCGTTGTTCTGGTGCTTCTATTAGTAGTACTGGTTTGTGTGTGGTTGTGATGATGGTGGTATAGTTGTTGTGGTTGTGCTGGTATAGCCATGGCATGGTTATAGTGGTGGATGGTTGGGTTGGTAGTCATGTCATGGTTTTAATGATGGTGGTTGTGGTGGTTGTGATGATCGTCATGTTGCGATGGTTCTTGTGGTGGTGGTGGATGGTTGGGATTGGTAGTGTAGTCATGTCATGCTTTTAATGATGATGGTTGTGGTCGTCGTCATGTTGTGATGGTTCTTGTGGTGGTGGTGGTGGATGGTTGGGATTGGTAGTGTAGCCATGTCATGGTTTTAATGATGATGGTTGTGGTGGTTATGGTTGTAGTCATGCTGAAATGGTTTCTTGTGGTGGCGGTTGTGTTTGTGATCATAGAGATGCTTTTGATAATTATTGTGGTGGTTTTGGTAAGCTTTTAGTTATATGGGAAATACCAATGGATAGTGCTACAATTAATTTTAGTTAATATATTTAGTATATTCTTGAACTAGCATTTTCGTAAATGAATTGCGAACAGTACTCAGAAACACACAGTTGTTCATATCACCAGATGCTGTTCCACAGTTTAATTTTATTGCGAGTTTTTGGTCAGTCAGTGAAAAACCTAAATTGAAATTGCATTAAATTATAGAAGAACAATCTTGCGCAACTAACCCATAAATGTTTAGAAAACACATATCTTAATCCTTTGTATAATAAATTGAAATTTAATTCAATGTTAAATAGTAAATCAGGTAGCAAGTAAGAGGTTTGACTTCTGAACAAGATGGACGTTGGTGTAAAACAGACATCGAATACATAACTGCCCTTTCTTTGTAAATACACCTGGCCCTGAATAGGCATTACTATCAAATGGCACGCAGGTATGGTTATATGTTTGATGAACTGTCGAGACATGAGATTATCTCAAGCACTATTATGAAAGTGACACGCTGCGCTAAGGTTTTAATCATAATACGGTTGTCAGTTCTGGAGAAAGTAAATCATACATACTCGACATGCGCCTCTGGGTATATATTAGATTAGTAAACACCAAATCAGTGCGCTAGCCCTCAACTAGACTGAAGATAACACCTGATATGATAGTGTGGGTTGATCCCTATTATGATAACGTGATCAGACGTCTCGAATTCAGATGTATTTGAAGATGTCAATCATACACAGCCAGAATCATTTCAATATTCCCGATAGATTGCAAATAAATAAATAAATACATAGCCTACATGTACTAACAAGTAAATCTCATTTCAGTTTGCACTTATGTCATTGTGTGTAACTCACTGAATGTTATTAGCATACGATTCCATTTTCTGATATGTGATGCATTTTTGTTGTGAACGCAAATACAGTACTTTTCTTTTCAAAGACAACAAAACCAATCTTGATAACATTAATTTAACCTAACTAGACGAAATTAGTTTCCAAATAATTTAATGGCTGTTTTCCCATGCTAAATTCAATCTCATTAAATTAAAATCATATCCGAAACTGACGCTTAGATGAATTATTAGGACATCCGCTCGTGTCGGCAAATTAATGTCAATCGTTTAAGGAGCGAAACGAGATCAGATTTTAATTAGATTGATGGCAATTTATTAATAATATCTTCACACGCAAACCAACGATAAACTGTTGGCAACAAAACAAATAGGTGTATACCCGCAAAGTATATAAATTCATCCTAAAATTAGAGTCAGAGGGGTCGAAATCAAGTTTACCTCTAACCTTCCCTGTACTGTTGACCACATAACAAGGTACTTGCAAGCTACTTTTTACATGTCCTTGATCTATCAGTACCAGCCGGTGCTCGCATGTTTACTGCAACCTTCAGCGCTACATATGTTGCGGGGTTCCTCCTGCCCTAAACTGACAAGTTGTGATTTAAGTGAAAGTATCTTGAAAGCGAAGCTAAACCCCAATTTAGAAGAAAAATTTATTTTTTATTTTTTATATGACTATACCCATATAAAGAGTACCTTATTGTTAGCAGATAAGGCTGGAAGAATCTTGAGCCAACGCTTATTCTAATAGTGTTTTACCAGGGTGATTCTTCTGAATGTTACATAGAAGCTGTCCGTTTTAGTGGCGTTTACTGTCTTGCAATTTTATCATTCAATATCACTGGTGCTTGCAAACCTGAATTGACATAAATAAGTACCGTTTGTAATTATTGTGTATTTTCCTCTTGGGAGAGTCAGAGGAAATTCCAGTTCAGATATAAGTAATCAGTGCGAATTATTCTACGACATTATCTGCTAAAACTGTCAATCAAGCTGATTCACGTATTGTACATATTTAGCCAAAGAACTCCCCGCACCGACTGGTAGGAACCTATTCACCCAGGACATTTACACTCGTTAACCCGTCACAGCTGTCCACTGAAGGGTGGGAGTTGTTTGGAGTTTTCACCCCAGTCGGTGGGTATATTATATACAGATAATACGAACACTCACAGGCGTCTGCAGCGTCAGGTGCGAGAGATTATATCGATCAGGTTCTTCTTTACTGCTCTGTGAAAATTAGGCGAATCAATTTCACAGATCAAGGACTGTGTGCTCAAGTGAATCATTCACTGTTTAACCCCGAATTAGCAGAAGTATTTGACAATGAGAAGGGTGGTTATATTGTATACTAGTAATTTCTTATGGGCAAATAATCAGCTGTAGAGTTTATCTGAGTATGATACTATTGCAATGTGACGGCAATCTGGCTATGTATGTATGCATGTGTGTGTGTGTGTGTGTATGTGTGGGTGTCTTGAACTATTTAAAACTTGAATTACTTTGTTTAATTAATTCAGATTATATTAAAAAATTAATTAATACCTAACACGGGGGAAAATATGATGATGCCGTAGATATATCAGTGTGGGACTGTATACTCTTCGGTTGGTTATACAACATCAGTCATTATTGTGTATATTTAAAAAACGTATATTATTATTTTATTAATAGTATTATCTACGTATGGACAACTTACTTAGATCATAGAACTATATATGGTGTCGTAGTATGGTCGTTACAAAACATTAAAATAAGTATGTGCAAATAATCAGTTAAAAAAAAAATAGGTGTACGACAGGGGGCTTCACTTTTACCTATACTATTAATACATTGAATAAAAATTATATGGATTAAAATAAACATTAACGACGACTGTATCAAATAGAAATATATAATTACCTACAATATATCAATAACCTTTGAATGGATATGTCAGTACGAAAGTAGAGTGTGTTAGAATTAAAATATAAACATGTACATGCTCAAATTAAAAGACACTGATGCAATTAATAATTTTGTTTAATTTTGCTCGAAATATATTATTTTCCTCATGGTAATATAGAGTCTATACATACAATCAAAATAATACAGATACACAGCAAATATACAGCAAACTATAACTACAAAATATTCTATCCCAGCATTTTTTAGATGAAGGTACCGCCAATTTTTTTTATTGCACTACACAAAACTGCCAAATAAAGCCTTAGTGTGTTTGACATTAACCATAATATCATGTCTACACTCGAACCAGTCATGCAGCAATATACACGCAAGTTCGTTGTAGTCAAAATCAGTATTAAAATGTAGCCTTGTTCTCAGATAGACTCCCTCTTCACTACTGCCAATAATGAATTCAATTCTTTTGTCGCGGATCCATGCGCGTCTCATAATCAAACTGTCCGGGGTTTCTTTACCTTATTGTTACTAAAATACCGCATTTTGCATAATGTTTGACTGAGAAACGCGAATAGTGAATGCACGTCCCTATGCTCTAGTGTTATGCAATGATCCAATACATAGATATACAGTACCCTCAACGTCAGTAGCGCGGACAAAATATAGTCACTTATTGATTTGAGATATACCACTGAGATATCGCACGTATTGATCATAGAATAGCCTACGTTAATGGTTTAAAACACCTACGCATTGATCATAGAATACGTTCATGATTTTTTAACACTTACGTTTTATTCACCATACATACCATCTACCCGTCATTGGAATATTGTTTTTAAATTATGAATACTGTATATATTTTCTCTCTCGTTAACTCTCTATATACATTCAACGTGGCATGTCTGTACACTGTGCTCAAACTCTCTATCAAGACATACATACAATTTCAGCATTTTCAAGGAATATGCGTTGTTTCGTACAAGAAGATTTCAGCATTATAAAAGTACATGCATATGTTGTATGATACAAATCGATTTCAGCATTTGCAATTATTAATATTATTTAATATGCATTAAAAAATTACAGCATTTTCAGCATTTTCAGCATTTTCAGCATTTTAAAGGCATATACGTTCTTTAATTCCAATAGTTTTAAGCATTAATAAATTATCATATATAATACAATACAATACAAATCGATTTCAGCATTTTAAAGACATACCATATTTCATACAAATATATTTCAGGATCATTAAAATATACGTTATCTACAATACACTTCGATTTGAGGGTTACACAAGATCGATTTATGTAACAATACTTACGTGTGTATATTATTATTAATAATAACACGTTATCCGTGGCCTATTTAGATACTAAATGCACGCCCTTTTATATAATCTCGGGGTATTTGAGAATAGACCAGAAATAATCCAGATGCATATCAAAATGCCTCCAATCAATATCGGCCAAACAAAGGAAGAAATTCACGAGCACAAATTACAGTAGCAAGCAAATATGTGCGACTTAACCCAGCTAATGACGCGTGGATAAGAGGGATATAATGTGGTATTGCTGTAATCTAGAGGTATAGAAACTCTAGGATTACAATACCAAGACTGGAATTAGAGCTCGCATCTGTTTGTTTGTATGCGGCATGTGTGAGAGTGAAAGCCTGGGGACGGAGAGAGAGAGAGGGGGAGGGAGGGAGAGAGAGAGAGAGAGAATTAGATATCTCTCTAATATTAAGAGTAGTGAATAGAAAGCAAAGAGATCTATGGACATCTAGTGGAGAGAGAGGCGACAGAGAACAAGTAATGTACAGCAGTAGTACAGTCTCAGCCAGTTCTCCAGTTCAATACCGACCTCTCTTCATCTCTAATGCTGTGTGACTGAAGGCCTTCACATGGCTACACCTATAGATAGCATCACCATCAGACCCTGCTGTATGTGTGTGTTTGTGTTCCTGCCTCCCTCTGCCTCTCTCTCTGTCCTCCCTCTGCCTCTCTCTCTGTCCTCCCTCTGCCTCTCCCTCTGTCCTCCCTCTCCCTCTCTCTCTGTCCTCCCTCTCCCTCTCTCTCTGTCCTACAGCAGTGAAAGCGGACACTTCTCACACTTGCTTGGAGCCCAATAAACTTACACCTGATCCCAACACCTTAAATTTTAATGAATTTCAAAGGTATTTCATCACCCGGTTTCCAGATGTTTGGCTGGCGATATATCTCTATAAAGTCCTCAAATTACTGTATCGGTTGATGCAGGCTTCAATACATCACCCACTTCACAGTTCCCGTGCATTTTCTATAGCACTTTGCGTGGGTTTGTCACACTGTGTTCACTGCGGGTCTACACTTCTTAGGATCAGCTTACTTCATGGTTATGAAACGGAGATTTCTCATCTGGCGTGAAAGAGATCTATTTTCATCTCGGCTTAGAGGTTGTTAATCGTGTTAGGGACACGGTCTCATCATAGAACGGCTGATCATGGCAGAAAAATAAGCTCCCCGTTTTTGTCAAAGCTATCTCCATAAATACGTTCAATGTGCCCTGGAAAAAATGGATAATCAGCTTGATGTAACATGTTGTTTATTGTGTGTAGCCCCTAATACGTAGGGAATTAAAATACTTTATTCTTTAGATTGAACACCTAATATTGTAATAAATGACACTTTATGCTATTCAGCTACTCTAAGTATGTTAGGAACAATATGTACATATGTGACCCCGCACAGCAAATTCAGTCGCTTGACGCAATCCACTAATT
>JAUTBZ010121312.1:0-16085 GCA_032361785.1 Lepetodrilus galriftensis
CGTAAATTCTAAAAATTCGAACAGCCGCAAATCTAATTATTTTAGAGCGTACGAATAATTAGAGTAATTACGGTATACAAGCTTTCACAGAAATATACACTTTTTACAGAAATAACCACGCTTTTTATAGAAGTATACACGCTTTATACCAAAATAGACGAGTGAAAATAAAAATGGCGGAATCCTGATCGCTTTGGTACATCCGTACTGCCCCGCAGCCGACGGAACTCCGCGGAGAAAATGCTTACAATACATCTGCCCCTTTTCCCCCAACGCCACCAGGCCATTTCCTACGAGTAGAACATGTACCGCAATCATCCACCTGAAATTACCTTTAATAATCCTCACCCGAAGGCAGCCCTATCATCTACACTTCCCATCTAACCAGGTCGGCGTTCCTGTGTGTGTACACACAACTTATGGACAGAGTGCTGGCGAGATGGCGTGGGCTATTACTGCTCCCCCCAACCCTTATAAAGCTGCCGGCATTACAGTTGAGATCAGAATCAGACAGAGATCAGAATCGGACAACAAGGAAGCAGAGACTGCAGGTTCATGGATAGGTTTCCCCCCTTTAACTTTAATAACAATCATTGAAATGGGATTGATTTCGAGAATTTACCATGGAATATTTTGTAGTTCGGAAAGGTTTTCTATGGAAATGGTTGTATAAACGTTTTTAGTGTTCTGATCAGAGGAACATGCGTATCATGCGAAAGAGAAAAATTAAGAAAAATTATGATTTTACGTCATCCCTAGAGAACAAATATGAAAAATGACAATTTTGAAGATCCTAAGATAACAAATTACGAAAAATGACGATCCTGGAACATATGAGAACAATGACAATTTTGAAGATCCCGAGAGAACAGTTCAAACATGGTGTTAGATGTTGCATGTATAGACATCTTGTTTGATTATTGAAACAAAATCCTGATATTTCAGATATTGTAAATTCTGTATTCATAAGTTGTCTGTAAATTACCAAGTCGTCTATACATTCCTCTCAATGGCAACACTTAGAAGAACTTAACTCTCTCCATACTAGAGATGCTTTAAAAAGCTGTGCCTGTGCCTAATCCAGCAGGGAGAGGGTTAACCAGAATAATCAATATTGCTGCTCTCTAAGGCATCTCCAGTTGCCTCCAGCACAATGAAGGTTAAACAAAAAAGCCACTGACTGTCTGACGAGCAACCCACTACTGTCTGGCTACGGCTTGGTTCGTATTTCTTCTATCGCCATTAACTAACTCCCCTCAAGGCTGGGCGGTACTTAAAGTAATCATGTTGGCAAATATAGACACCTATCATGTCCTACGCGTAGAACAATTTTCTCTGAGAGTGATACGAGAAGAACAGTCTTCGCAGGAGATGTACAAGATAGAAGTATCTTCCCCCACATCAATCCGGAATAGTATCCTAGGATCATGTACGGCTCTGAACGGTCGAGAACCGTGACGACCTTATAAGTCCGAGTGGTTTCCGAGCAGTCAAATGCCATGGTAACCCATTTATCCACACATGCATACTTTAATAGGCTGGACATTGTCAGGCTGACAGGTTTCCATTGGATTTGGGTCTTCTGGCATTTTGAAATAAGGCCACTGGCATTTTGAAATGAGGTAATGAGGCCACAGTTTTTCAAACGGCCCACATTTAAAAATGAGGTTATATTTCAAACAATGAGTTAGTGAGTGAATATGGAGTTTAACGTCAGCTGCGGTTATATCAAACAAAGCCACAAGGATACATTTCAATTGAGGCCCAGAGGCCACATTTCCAACAAATGGCCACATTTCAAATTGAGGTAAAATGTTCAAAGTCTGTCCAAATTTAAAACACGTACACATGTCAAACTTGGGCCACAAACTCATCCCATATTTCAGACGCATGGCTACATTTCAAATGGCCATACTTCAAATTCAGGTCACATTTTTAAAGTCGGCCCAAACTATAAACAAGGCCACATTTCACACTTGGGCCACTCACTTACATCCCGTATTTCAAATTCAGGCCACATTAAAACAAGGCCACAAGGTCACATTTCAAACTCTAGCCACCGAGGCCACATTTTAAATAAGGCAACATGGTTACATCTTGTTTGTAATTAGCAGAGTATGTCTACACTGAATTCAGAGAGTTCCTATTCCCGTCAATTGATGGGGAAATTCGCGGAACAGAATTAATAGACGTAATGAAAGTGATTGGGTTGATGCCGTTCTCAATCCGTTCTCATCTGACAAATGCTCTGGGATTTCCTAAATCCAGAATATCTGATATGATCTGATAGGCAATCAATTTGTACTGATGAAATGTTTATCAATGTTCATTAGGAAGTAAAATGGATGCGTTATTAACTTGAGCGAATGATAGCTTACCCGGTAATGTAGCTTTAGTGAGTGAGTGAGTGAATATGGAGTTTAACGTCGCTGTGAGTGAATATGGAGTTTAACGTCGCTGCAGGAATCTTTCACCCATTTGCGACAAGTAGCTTTATTGAATATTGACTATACATTCTGTAAATAGTTTATTACTTTATGATAAGACTTCTATTTATTTATATTTATTAATTATTACTTACATCACAAAAGGAATCTTTTACTCATAAACAATAAGTCAAAACAGAAGTGAAATATTTTTGACATCCAATGGGATATAATGGACAAAAGATTACCTAAACAAGCGATCTCATAACAAACTACTTTACTTCATCGAAATCACCTCCTTCACATTTTCCCCATCACCGCTTACAAAATGGCTTTTGGTCCATGGCATAAAGTGCAGAACGTATGATCAACACTTTACAGGTCCGGGATGATCCTCGTAGCATCGTATTCTGTCGCTTCGTACATTTTTCTTTCACCCAATTAGTCTTGTGCTGGCCTCTCAAGACGAACGACAGAAAGAAACGGCATATCCCAACCACTTTAACCGCTAATTTAGGATCTTCTGGTTCGCTCAGACAGAAGACGTAAAATGCTGGTCCCTGGCGCTATAAATACACCCCAAAAGAACCAGCATGTCTCGTCTTTAATAATGCAATAATGTCTCGTTGGTTCATCAAAGTCACGCACTACTTTTTCTCCCCAAACCGTATCCGAAATCCTTTGCAAAAGCTTACATGTTGCTTAGCCGCATTGTCTGGTGAAATCATAAACCTAATTATGTTCCAAGGAACTCTTAAGAAATGTCACGTAATTCGATTGTATCTCGAAATTTCAATCAGAAATATTGCGTGGAAAATAATGTTATTTTATCCGTTATTTTGGATATTTCTAACGATCAAAAAGTCACTGTGGTCTTTTTTTTTATCCGAGGTGGGCGTGAAATCTAAACATGTAGAATCTATTATTAGAAGAATTTATCGTCATTATTCTACGCATGAATAATACCAAGTTGCATATCCAACGGAAGCCATTAAACCCTCTTTCGAGTATTCACTTGAAAACCTCCTATAATTTTCATCCCAGATTGGTCAATACTTTCCAATCATTTTCCGATATCTTCGAATAATATCTGAGCATGTTATACGTTCTAGATAAGTGCGTGGTGTAAGAGATCATTGGATACGTGCTTGAAGTGCTTTTATTTCCGTCGCAGATATTCAGAAATATTTCCGAGGATCTAGTCCCTAAAAGCAGGGCTCAGTTTCTGGAGAAACTCCTTCCCTGTTGAGATAGACAAGCTTGAGATTCTTATGAAAAGAACAAAGTAATTTCCCGACAAAATCCGCTAAACGTAGTAACAAGTTTGGTAGTAGGACGAAAATGAGATGGGAAAAGCTTACAATGGGGGGGAAAAAAAGGAAAAAGGGGCATTAACGATGGGTATTACATGGCTTATTTTGTACGTGTTTGCACATCAGTGAGAGAAAATCTCTCGTTTTTGAACCCCATTAAGAATGGTTGTAGCTTATATGTACGACATGCAGAAACATTTTGCATTGCAACAGTAACAATAAAAATATCCCAATAACGTAATTTGATAAGCTATGATGACAAAGTGAGTGAGTGAATATGTAGTTGAACGTTGTTGCGCACATCTTTCACCTATTTGGGACGAATGATGACAAAGTAGGTGTGTGTGTGTGTGTGTGTGTGTGTGTGTGTGTGTGTGTGTGTGTGTGTGTGTGTGTGTGTGTGTGTGTGTGTGTGAAAGAGAGAGATAGATAGGGATGAGAGAGAGAGAGGAGAGAGATAGAGCTAGGAGAGAGAGAGAGAAAGAGAGAGAGAGCTAGGAGAGAGAGAAAGAGAGAGAAAGCTAGGAGAGAGAGAAAGAGAGCTAGGAGAGAGAAAGAGAGAGAGAGCTAGGAGAGAGAGAGAGAAAGCTAAGAGAGAGAGAGAGAAAGAGAGAGAGAGGAGAGAGATAGATAAAGAGAGCAATGGTTATGCCTCATATACTTGTCTCCCATAAGCTCATCCTCAGACAAACATCTCGTGCAGCTAACACTACTTCTTAACAAACACAGCTGGCATCATTGACAAAATCAATAACTTACATAAATCCATCCACACTGTTGGGGAAATTTCTCTAATTACATCACAACACTTATTCCAAATTGCCCAGCTCCTAAAGATAACTCGACAAACTCAACAACTCCTTGAAATATAATCTGTTATAATTATCCCTGAATCAATGAAGTTACAATAACTAATTTCCGTACTTCTGCAGACATAATCATGTATCCTATAGAAAGAAATTATCGATGAATTTGTTTTACTAACGACACACAATTATAATTTCCCTCAAATCAATGAATCTGTACTGTAATTCTGTGGCACTTCCTTTAGCTTGGCCATGTATCGTAGAAACAAATTGTCAATGAAAATTATATTTGTTTTAATAAGCTAACAATGACGCTCTAATTTTGTAGTATTTCTTTTAGCGGGCACAGTATTGTATCTTAGAACCAAATCATCAATAAAAATTATGTTTCAATAAGCTAGGACACCTATTTTCGTCTTCCCTTATTGGCAAACCATTGAAAATTCTTTCTTTTATTTTCAGGCCTAAGTCGCTGCTGCCGTAGCCTAAGGAGATGTTTGGAAAGATTTGGAACTCTTGTGAATCGGAGGAAGAAAGTGTGAGGATTATCCTGGCTGACCAGTGCTAATCACGGATTCCGATTTGATCGATACTTCCTTCAGAAAGCCAGGAGCTTTTACTATTCCCAAAGTTTCGTCCACAACGTGTGTCACGTTCTAACCTCCAATACCACACATGTAATCGACAAGGAAAGAGAAAAAGATGGCCTTAGTCCTTCGCGGTCAGATCATTTCTATCCCTTCCATCAGACGCAAATTCGACGAGACTTTGTGACTTCGAAAACTTGACGTTTAGCAGAGACGTATGGTGCGAGAGTCGATCTCGGTGTCTTTCAAACCGTCGCGCATCAAAGACGCATTTTTGAGGAGATAAATAATCGACGCCACGGGTGTAATGGTGTGGCAAACTGGGCCAGTGTAATCAAGTGCTTGCTCGACACGAACAACTTTAATAATTCATCGGTATCAAATACGCTGGGTGAAGTTAATTGCAAATCAAACACACTCGGGCGTGTTTGCCTCGCTTTCTGAAAGCAGAAGTTATTGGCCGTTGGGGTGCTTCATCAGGAAAGAGGGCAATTTAAAAATATTGTCCCGAAAAGGCGATTAGAATTGCAGGAAAGGAAGTTCAGCCGCACTTTGTTAAAAAAGAAATCAGCAGCCCAGAGGCAAAGATCTCCAAGTACCCATTATTCATTTGCCCAAATAGATCTAAAAAACCCGAGAGGGGATGATGCAAATTCTGAGTGTTGGAACATCAACAAAACACACTTGTGAATCCTTGGAGGTGTAAGGACGGATGCACACCGACTGCATCATGTGCAGTAATTAGCATTCAAAGCTGCACGACTATCTGACCTTTACCCGTAGCAAAAAAGAGCAAGTCGTAACAACATCGAATTAACATTAACTCTCTGGTCACTGAAGCAAACTTTTCAGTGCCTTATCCGAAGACCTTTTTATTTTATTTTTATTCCCAACGTTCGAAATTGCTTTGGGTAACTAAATGTGAAACTTGGTTTAGCGTAAAGTGCACTTTGTGAAATTTCCATCCAGCACCATTCAAATCAAGCCATTTCTGACAAACAAAATCCTGACATCAGTAAAAGAATTACCCTTCAAAATCTTTTTCAAACTGTGATACAGGGAAATGAATCAATAGCAGTCACTGATTTAAGCCAACCAAAGATTGTACATTTGTTGTCCCTAATGAAATACCAGCTATTTATTTCAGAATGTGTTAGAATAAGATACAATTCAAACATCAATCGTGGTCCATCCTTATTCATTTAAATCCTTTCACAAAATCAGTTGAAAAATCTCCCAAAAATACAAAATGGCCGAAAACTCGATAGGCTATGAAAGCGGCTTGCCGAGGTTAAATGCCTCGGAAAGTCATTCGAGCTTCGTGTTGGACATGACGGAAGCCGTGACGCACATAATGGCGTCGGCGTCGACGACCGTCTCCCCGATCGAGAAGTTCAGCAACACCTACGGCCGGATCCACGGCTGGCTGAGCATCTTCGTGTGTCTCTTCGGCATCATCTGCAACGCGTTGAACATTATCGTCCTGACCCGCAAGCACATGATCACCCCAACCAACTACATCCTGACTGCGCTAGCCGTCGCCGACATGCTGACGATGACGACGTACCCGATTATGTCCATCTACCTGTACATCATCAGCAAGCCCAACTGTCCCGAGACTGAGCACCCTGCCGAGTGGATGTACTTCATCCTGTTCCACAACCTCTTCATCGTGACCTGCCACAACATGGCCATGTGGCTGACCATCGCGTTGGCCGTGTTCCGATACATCTTCGTGTGCATCCCTTCCAGGGCGATGACGCTGTGCAGCGCCCCGCGTGCCAAGCTGACCGTCGTCATCACCGTGGTCATCTCAATCATCGCCTGCAGCCCCAACTACGTCATCTACCAGGTCAAGGACATCGGTCCCAGCATGAACAGCTCGCTGACATGTTTCTTCATCCTGGAGAGCGACTTCGCCCAGGAGCACATCTGGTACACGGCGTTCGTGAAGTGGCTGTACGGCGTGGTCATCAAGATCCTGCCATGCATCCTCCTGGTGTTCCTCAGCACCCTGCTCATCATCGCCATGCAACAGGCCAAGAAGAGGAGGGCCCGGCTCCTTGGGAAGGTCAGTCGAGCGTCGGACCACGACCACCAGTCCAACGAGCACAACCGCACTACACTGATGCTGGTGACCGTCGTCATGTTCTTTGTGATAACGGAACTTCCCCAGGGTATCCTGGCGCTTATAGGAGGTGTGAGCGAGCAGTTCTGGACGGTGTACACACAGCTGGGGGATCTGATGGACATCCTGGTCCTCATCAACAGTGCCGTCAACTTTATACTGTACTGCATCATGAGCCAGCAGTTCAGGAACACTTTCAAGAACCTGTTCGTGGGCGAAAATAACACTCTGTTCAGCAAGTACCACCATAAACAGAACGGAGCCAACTATAGTGTTGTGAAAACTGACTCCACCATGGTCTAACGTCGGACCCCCAAAATGGAAAACCTTTCCGTGGTAGTGTGACCCCCCTCAGATGCAGCTGAACAGCAGTGGACAACTAACATGCACACCACACAACACCACACAACACAAACCATTTGGGTAAATCATAGTGCCTAATTTCTCTTGCATGTGGGACCTTTTGTGAGACGGATGATGATCGACTTCATTTCTTTTTCAATATTCACCTGAACTGACTATTTGCTTTAATTCTCAAAGCGGATCATAAACATCGGTGAATTGTTGTTCTTCCCCAAATTATGGATGAGAGGCCTTTTTTGTTTTTCGTTTTGCACGTTACAATCTTTTGACTTGTAGGACTGCCAGGGGAACGAGTAGGAATTGGACAAATCCTGACACTGGCGTGAAAACCTTTTCCTTGTATCAAGGATGTGAAGTTGACGATGTTGGAATGGTGAAGTCGATGATGTGGTAACGGTGAAGTCGATGACGTGATAACGGTGAAGTTGATGTGGTAAATGTGAAGCTGATGATTTGGTAAATCGAACACTGATAAATGGATAAATATTGATAAAGTCTAGTTAATCCTGCTGGCAGGATAAAAAGAAAAGGTAAAGCAATCGTAAAGAGATGCAAAAGTACATGATCAGGCCAGAAAAAAAAGAATTTTTGCAGAAATCTGTGATGTCGAGGGGTGAAAACAAGATAGTGCAATAAAAATACGCAGTGATTTTGTGCGTGTGTGGATTTGCGACGACTTCAATGACGAAACACGGGAGTGTAAAAACAATATGGAAAAAAAATATGGTACGAGATTGAAGATACAGATGATGCCCAATCGATTGGATGTACTAATCAGTGAGACATAGTGATTGGATTCGGTGACTACTCCAATGGAGTGGCTGAAAATAACAACAGAGTGTATTTTCCTTGGAGCTGCGTGTTAGCCTTCAATCTGTCCGGGCAACCAGAGATGCCCTATAGCAGTGATGGTGATATGTATCCTGCAGTAAAAGGGTTAAAGGATTAACTCCGCACGAGGCAAAAATCAATATAATAATTGTGAACTCAACACCCAATAAGACAATAGGGAATACAAAACAAAAAACAAACAAAATTGATGTGATGATTGCTACGAGGGAATTATAATATTGGATGTTGGTTGCCTTACTTTCAGTCCTGGCTCGACGACGTTTTGAAAATAATTATCCGACTAGAATGTGGTTAGAAATATGGTGTGGTCATATGCAATTCATAGTGAATTTCGAGAGCTGTGGTTCGTGGAGAACTCTTGGAAAAGTGTCGTTTTACTGTCTTTGGTGGCCGAGATTTGTTTCGGCACGCATGGCGGAAGCTGAAGGACGAGATTAACGGTTTCAAGGTTAATTACAGCTTGCTTTATGCCCTTGAACTTTGACCCCTTCTCAAGGTCACAAAGCATGCTAACTTGCTGTTTTAGCTTGAAACAGTTATACCCACAGATGACTGAGAGGAAGCAGATGTGAGGGTCTAGAGTTTTAAGGACGTGACTGAAATAATCATGTTAATCCTTTTTTTTCCTAAGATTGAATTACATGAAAGTATTGCTTAACAACATGCAGTATTAAAGCTACAATGATGTAACTGTCTTGTATGCAACACTCTGATCTTCAGAGTGGCGTCATTTGCTGAAAATCTAAAAAGTGAAACAAATAAATACAAAAATTATAAATGGCATTTGTCAAATCTTAATCTTACATTGTAACTTTAAAAGTGAAATAAACCAAAACCTGTTTTCTTATTTCTAAAAGCCTTTTGTCAAATCCAAATCTTACATTTAATCTTTAAAAATGAAACATAGCAAAAACTGTATTTTTCTTTCTAAATCTTACACTGTATTTTTTAAAGTGAAATAAACAAAAACTTGTATTTTTCTATCTAAATGCCATAGGTCAAATCCAAATCGTACATTGTATCTTTAAAATGAGTGAATTATTGTTTATCTGTAAAAGCAAAGCAAATGAAAATCCTAACCTTGTTAACTCTCTCCATGCTGGAGGCAACCAGAGATGCCCTAAAGAACAGTGCTTGTGTCTACCGTAATCCAGCAGGGAGAGGGTTAATATAACACAAAATTTGGAAAGTCGATGACTGGAAAATAATAATTTGGTGCCATTAATGTAAACCATATGTCATTCATTGAGTAAGGGTTAATTACTCCTATATTACACCCATGGGTATCATTGCATGAAACTCTCTTATCCTTGTATGGTTTCATAGCTATCTCTTATCCATGGCAATCATGCTCTTACAAGAGCGCTATGGTATTGTAGTGGATAAGAGAGCTTCCTGAAACAATTCCCTACACTGTAAGGTATGCATGCAACCTATACAGCACGGATTTGGTTGAGAATTTGTATACGCATAGATTTCACTGACACAAAATATTCAACATGACATTCTGTTATCCCCAAACCCAGTGGATTATGTGTACAGCTGAGAAACAGCACACTGAATTATTTATCTTTTTCATTGATGAAATATCAGCACAGTGACATTCAAAAAGTAATAAATACCATACATGAAAAATTCATGTAAAATATGATTATCAACACTGTGTGAACATAACAGAAAGGCGGGAACAAATCTTATTTAATTATCTTCCTTATAACCTAGCCCAGACATTTCAAATGTAATTATATTTTCATCCAGAAATAGTCCACTATTACAGAAAGCATACATTTATTTAATGAAATGAAATATACAAGTGTAACAGAAATCTACATTATAATCTTAAGGACATTTTGTAATTAAATTTTGGCAAAAGAATGCGTAAAAAAAACAAATAATTAATCAGAATTAATCTAACTAATATAGACCATTTAATTTCTCATAATGTAAATAAATATAGCATTACGGTAATCATATTCAAATTTTGAAATATTATCTATAAAAACATAAAAACATGACAGCAAATTGATATACATATTTTTAAGCTAAAAGCTAAACTGCATGCAGTCAGATGCCCAATCAATAATGTCTAGAAATTATATTCTAAATATATATTAATTTCCAAAAGTTATTTCCAAAGCTACTTATTTCCAAAACAAATTATCATGAGATTGTTGATAAATGAGAATGTCACACGAGTGTTAAACCAAACCAGACCCGAACGGTGTAACTGAGATACGCATGTATATCTACTATTGTTATATTGGTGACATGTAAGTGTATATTTCACTGTTGATACTGCATTTAGCTGTTATTTTGCTTATTACTGTACAGTATTGCATGTAACTGGCTGTACAGATGGCTTAACTGTGTACAGCGCGGATCAGAGCTCAAGTTACAAATGTTACGCAACGGTTATTAAATTTCCGGGAAAAAGCCATACTATGAGTTCTTTATATACAAACCTCGACAAGAATGTCTGTTTTCTTATCTCATTCATCTCGATTAATCGAGAAAGGAATGCGTTTCAGACTCATTAGTAAAAACAGAGTTTCCTCTCAGGAAGTTTTCATATTCATTAAGAGACTATAACGCTCTCTTTGCCGATGGCTAATACACTGCAAAGAGAGCGCTATGGTCTTGTAGCAGATCTTCGTGAAAGGTAATACCCTGGTTGATAATATCGCTCCTATTCCGTTATCAAATGCTGAAATACGTCACAGAATCAAAAACACAATTTCTTCCAACTATTTGCACTTGTTTAACATTGAAATTTGACTACATAATAACAAAATTAATAGGAAATTGCATACATTGAAACTTAAACTGGTATTTGTAAACTGAAGATATATCTGGTCGTGTAATCTGGATTCACATTTCCTTCTAAGGGATTCTTTCGTGAAGAACTCATATGCATTAAGAGACATTCGCAGTGATCAATGAGAAAGATAGACATGATAGTTCTATGGTCTCTTCGTGCATTTAAAAGCTTCATGAAACGATACCCTGGATATTGTTTCCCCAAGCTCTCATATCAACTATGAGACTCGTAAGTGTCCAATCACCATGTATAAGAGAGTGCTCATGGTCTTGTAGTAGATACAAGAGCTTCGAGAAACAGTTCCCAGCTCAGTAGCTGGTTTTCTTAACTCTATCCAAGCTTGAGGCAACCGGAGATGCCCTAAAGAGCTGTGTCAGTGCCTAATCGAGTAGGGAAGAGGGTTAATGTGGCTGGTAGTCCCACAAGAGGAGTAATAGGGAGTTACAGCTCTTGTAGCGCTATGATCATGATTTGGAATAGAACCATAGCCCATGTATCAAGAAAGGGTTGTACCTTTAGTCATGGCATAGAACCATAGCCCATGTATAAGAGAGGATTGTCATTTCTCATAGTAAAATCATGGTGTTAGAAAACAAACATTCTGTGGTATACGGACCTGGGTATCCTTTCACAAAGCTCTCTTATTCACTAAGAGACCATAATGAGCTCTCTTCTGATAGCTAGTACACTGCAAACAGAGCAGAATGGTATCTTTGCGGATAAAAGAGCTTAGTGAAATGATAGCCAGTGTTTCACAAAAGGGTCATACATTGTAAATCAAGGCTATTGCAAAGTCATGTTGTCTTGTAGCACCACAAGAATTATTTAATATTGAACACTGTCCTGTGTTTCAAGAAAGGGTTGTACCATAGAAATCAAGGCTATTGCAAAGTCATGTTGTCTTGTAACACCACAAGCATTCTTTAATATTGAACACTGTCCTGTGTTTCAAGAAAGGGTTGTACCATGGAAATCAAGGCTATAGAAAAGCCATATTGTCTTGTAACACCATGCGCATTCTGTGGTATTGAAGTGTCCTTTGCTTCAAGAAAGGATTGTACCTTGTAAATGGAGGCTATAGCAATGCCACTGCATACACCCTGTTTAGGTCTGGACTACATTACAACCTTTCGGGAAACGCCCCACAGATACTATGGTGTGAGCAAGTGATTTGTTGTTTTACTTTATTGGATGCAGCATTACTACACTAAAACATCACCGTTCAGATACAAATATTTCTAAAGATGCAGAAAAACAGCATTACATTTTAGCCCAAGTTCTGAAGCCTGCAAGTAGTCTAGAAATACATCATCATTTAGATTAAATTGACATATACAAACGCAATCCAATACCTATTACTTAGGTCTTAACAGCGTCCAATATATTTCAATTGACATATTACAGTTAAACTTTCCCAATGGATAAAACCCAGAGATTCTCTAACTTGCGATAAATCCTGCAAGCGAAAGGTTAATATAGAATGGACAGAACAACTGGCGAACTGAAAATTGATGGCAGGTTTTTATTCCGAAACAAGTTGACGTTTGCCTTTACGAATACGCTAAAATAATCAAGCGAGATGGTTTTTAAACAATTTATTGAAATTCACAAACCTGATTCTTCTTCCTTGTAATTTTTTTATTATTTTTTATTCGGAAATAAGTTGATTTACACCTCTCTCAATATCTTGCAATAATCAAGCGTGATGCTCTAAAACAATTTATTGAAATTTACAGAGTCGATCTTTCTTCCCTTGTTGCTTTTTATAACCCACAGAACCCTAGTAATTGGTTATCTTCATGCAACTGCAGTTACATTAGACTCTGAGTCAACCGACTACAAGAGTTCAATAACGCAACTACATTAATCCAGAATTGCCTCGTCCTCCGTCGATCAACAGGCGAGCGCGTCGAGCGGTCTTTTGACAACCTCATCGCCAAACCAGAACCATCTTCAGCAAAACCACCCTTGAATCTAATAAGAATTCTGACAGCAAGAACTCTACCTCTATTGTGTGTATCAATAATCTGTTGCGAGGCGATTGATGATATTTCATTGGGGAAACACTTAACCTTAAAGGAAATATTCCTAGAATTTTTAATCTTTTCAGGAAAATCAAATGGAATTAATTTTTTTTTTAATCAATCATTTCGGAGGGGTGGAGTACTACTTTTCAATACTGTGCAATGAATGATAGTGATGATGGCAGGATGAAACCTTCATCAATAAATAAATAAATCTACGGTGGATCCGGCAGTCCGATTGGTCCACGTGACTCCGGAACCTTCATCGATAGATGTCCCGGACGTCTTCATTGAAAAGAAGTACATGGGTTATTGAAAGTGGCGATAATTAGTCTTTTCACAACCTGACGATTCGGTATTTGGACTATGAGTGCACTGTCTGACCTACTGCTGTCTGACAAATATCGAGCAGAACATGAACACTGCATACGTGATCATCTCGCGCGATTTTCCTCGAGATTAAAAATCCCAGAAAATTTCCATTTTATAATAATAGCTCACCATGACCACCAACTGAGTCTTTCATATTGACAAAAATTGTCAACATATTAGCCGTGGAAGCACACATTGTCGACATATTAGCCATGGAAGTCTAGTTAAAAGCAGACATCGAATCGACATTAGCTGTGGGAGACTATTTAAAAGCAGGGGGTTGCAAACGACTTTGAAATTACGACAGTTGGTCAAACTGACTTTTCTGACTGAAAATTTGCATGTCTGGGAAGACAATGGACCCGTTTTCAATAAGTTCCAGCATCTTATTATCCAATGAGCCTTCTCCAAATTTGGCCCCAAGGGAGACCGTGAATGGCAGGCTGGGCATCGAGACAAAGAAACAAACCCCCTGAGTGGCTAGTTGGCTGGATATTAAATAATAATAACAATGTCCACTTATACTGAGCTATATAATGGTATATTGAAGCCAAGGAACTGACTCTGTATTCAATGAAGAGGTCTTTGCTTGTGTCCTGGGAGTCTGTGCAGACTGGAGTGGCGGGCACATGGTCTGGAGTGGAGGGCACATGGTCTGGAGTGGAGGGCACATGGTCTGGAGTGGAGGGCACATGGTCTGGGTTTGGAGGGCACATGGTCTGGGTTTGGTCAGTGGTGCGTAAACCTTCCTGCTCGTCACCTGAGTTGATTGGAAAAGGAAGCAATTGTCTCCTATCCTACCCTACAACTGTAGCAGTATTATCCACAAGAACATAGCCATGTCTCCTATCCTACCCTACAACTGTAGCAGTATTATCCATAAGAACATAGCAATTTCCCATTAGAACACACCAATGTCGATCTTGTGAAGAGAAACCATGTCTTCTGTCCTACCCTACAACCGTAGCAGTATTATCCATAGGAACATAGCAATTTCCCATTAGAACACACCAATGTCGATCTTGTGAAGAGAAACCATGTCTTCTGTCCTGCCATACAACCACAGTAATATCCTTAAGAATGTACCAGTGACCGATCAGAAGATACCAGTGTGGATCTAGTCGATCAAAAGCCTGTGAATATACCAATTGCCCAGTGGCAAATTGATTCGGACGGGAAATAAACCACAGTCATATCCATAAGAACATTTTATCACTGACCAATTAGAAGACACCAATGATGGTCTTGTGAAGGAAAGGCCAGTCAGATGTATAAATTGCCCAGTGCCAAGTTGATTGTAAGGGACACAATGTTTTCTGCCCTATCCTATAACCACAGCCATATCCATAAGAACGTATCAATTTTCCAATGTTTTCTATCGTTCTCCACAGATTTTTAAGAACATACCAATGACCCAGTGTTGATCATGTGTAGTGAATCAATTGCTTCTGTCCTGCCCCAATAGTCATAGCCATATCAATAAGAACGTGCCCCAATAGTCATAGCCATATCAATAAGAACGTGCCCCAATAGTCATAGCCATATCAATAAGAATGTGCCCCAATAGTCATAGCCATATCAATAAGAACATGCCCCAATAGTCATAGCCATATCAATAAGAATGTGCCCCAATAGTCATAGCCATATCAATAAGAATGTGCCCCAATAAACATAATATCAACAGGAACATGCCCCAATAGTCATAACCATATCAATAGGAACATGTCAAGCACCTAGCATCAACCTGTACAGAGAACTGGGCATTGTTTCACAAAGCTATCTGATCTATAACGATACCATAACGCTTTAATACAAATATGTGAATGTAGAAATCCG
This sequence comes from Lepetodrilus galriftensis, assembly GCA_032361785.1. Classification (NCBI taxonomy): domain Eukaryota; kingdom Metazoa; phylum Mollusca; class Gastropoda; order Lepetellida; family Lepetodrilidae; genus Lepetodrilus; species Lepetodrilus galriftensis. The sequence goes on from JAUTBZ010121312.1 coordinate 15,526, forward strand.
CTTATATAGAAACCTAAGAAGATGAAGCAAATACAGGTGGTCTATGGACAAGAAATGGTATTTTAATCATGATCAGAACCACCTAGTGCCGTGATGGAGTGACAGCTTCAAGCTTTTATTGAGAAAAAAAAAGATTATCTAAATTTGTTTCTGCCCCACACTGTGACACAGGACGCCTGTACTTTAAACAAATGACTTAATTTGAAAACTCACAAGGAGGGATTGATTGGTTTATTGCTTTACGTCAGTGCAGGAACAGGGAATAGAATGCACATCTAGGAGGGGGACAATGTCAATGCAAACATTCTATCACTATAAAAGGACAGCTTTGGGTTGAATACTCCCTATGGAGTTGAGAAGGTCAACTGAAAACACAATGACCAATTAACACGTTATCATATTGAGCAGCATCACCTTGAAAGTCAGGCTCATTAACACTGCACTGTATTATTATTATTATTGTTTTTATTATTATTATTATTATTATTATTATATCTAACAATAAACCCAGCATTTGCACATTAAAAAAGCCTTTATAATTAAGTCAGAGTGCAATGCAC
>JAUTBZ010121323.1:0-16083 GCA_032361785.1 Lepetodrilus galriftensis
GGTAATTTGAACTATCGATTATTTCCATCGATAGTACCATCAACTATCGATAGTTTCGATAGTGTACTATTTTTAAATACTACCGGTAAGACCAAATTAGTTGAAAACCCTATTGTCTTGCATTTTATTCATTAAATACCAGATACTACATTACACATACTTGGCCATCTTTAAAATACTTATTTAAAAAAAAGCTAGTGCGATAGTAACACAACTATTGCAATACTATCGCAATATGTTTTCTATTATCGCAATAATATTGCAATAGTAAAAGTGGCCTCAATAGTCACCACTAATATTTACAATGGTGGGGATTATTTTCCAAACTATTTTACTGACTCAAATTCAGCATTATTAGACAAAAGTGAAACATTATTAATTTAATGTCATAGTCCTCCTTCTGCTTATCCTTATGTAAAGCTCTCTTATCCGCTAAGAGATCATAGCGCTCTCTTTGCAGTGTATTAGCTATCGGCTATGGTCTCTTAGTGGATAAGAGATCTTCGTGAAAGGATACCCTGATCATTATCCTTACTATAAACACTGTTCATAACTTGGAAGATATATTCATGTTTTGTTTTATATGTTCCTATTATGATTAAAACACCATTCAATAAAACTGTTGATTTTACTGTTTGTTGTTTGCCTTTTCGTCATTGCACGAACACCTATACACGTTAATAGAGAATCTCTACCGAGTGTCTTTTGATATCAATGTTATCCTACGAGTTGATAAAAGTACGAGTTGATAAAAGTAACCAAAATGGTAGAGTCTTTGGCTACTGGAGGATAACTATGCAAATTATTAATTCTGGACCAATCAGTGAAGTTGAAAAATGTTATCTCCTGGTGGATAACATTGTTCTCCTCCTGATGTTATCTCCAGTGGGAGCCAGTTTTTGGTGATAAATTATATTCCTATAGCTATGATAGAGATATAAAGCTACGACCACTGGAGACGTTTTGAGAAGATTTAATAGGATAGTCTTGGTAGAGCATGATCAATATTGGATATACAGAGATGGTGTGTACATGGATATTCGTGTGGTGATTCATAGCGTTAGTATGAAGACATCAGTATTCAGGTATTCAATGTATGTCTTATATTTGATACCTCAATGCGACATTTCAGCAGTCCCGTGAGAACAATACATGTATGGAACCATCGCATGTGCTTTAACATAGGATCAAGCCACACGAACAGTATGCTTGTTGTAGACATAAAAACCCATTTGGCAATGCCACGATATATTACGATTATACCATTTCATTAGCTTATATACCCGATTAGGAAATTCACGATAAGGTGGATTCTACTCGAAATAAAGTGGACAAACATCAATCTGGTTTTGATTCTTTAATGTAAAAAATAATACTAATAAAAGGATAAACATAATAAGCTTAAATAAATATGTAAAATAAATCAACAGTCAACATCGTACACAAATCAACTTAACAAATGTATATAAATGCAAAGTAAACAATGACTCTTTTTGAAAGACCGGAGTATAGCACATTGTGGTAAAATATTCAAATTGTTCGCAGAGAAGCAGTGAAACATCTCCATGGACATTAAAGTACACTACATGTATATATAGTATAGCATCCATCTTCAAATCATCACACTCGTTGTCCGTCATGGACCTTAAACTTCTCAATCAGTTGCTTCCGTAATATTGTCCTGTAAGTATTTCAACTCGTAATTTGCAACGTTATCTGCCGTGTTTTCTCAATAAATATCACCCTGGCATTTCCAAACTCGGTTAAGGCTTGCGTGTGTCACCGCCCTGGAAGATACCGGCATCACGGTCAGGTCGTAGGGATACATCTGTAGGCGGTTCTGTACGTCTCCCTGACTACCAGTGCGTATTTTAGTCTGGAATATGAAATATATCTACGTTATACCATTGATATAGTCGGTGTCACACCTTGTTCTCACCCAAATACTCCTATTCAAAATATACCCCTCGGCTAGAGATGTTAAGAAAGTCAACATTAATGCATATTACTGGAGAACAACGTAAAGCATTTCAGGGGCTTTCATATTAATATAATGTCAATCAATATAACTAATATTAAAAACTATATATTTACTTTTTTGTTCTGAGATTATGGATAGTCTACCATTGCTCAAAAACATTAGAAAAACATTACTCTACTATTACATTAATCTCATGTACAAAAATAATTAATCTGTGACATTGGTCAAAACCATTTATTATAACAAATTCATAAGTATTCATAGGAAACTTGAATTCTTTTAATCCATGAGGTTATTTCGAAACCATTAGAGTGTGCATTGATGTAATACAGTGTTTAATTTCACCGTTGATGTAATGTGGCACAACTAACCGAGAGATTACGAAACATACCATTGAGGCACAATTTCATGCTCAACCGACAGTTTTGTTCAGAAATCCGCATAAAACTTATCTTGAGCATGAAATCATACTAAACATCGTTTCGTAGTTTCTTTGTCAGATGTACTATGTTGCATCAACAGTACTATGTTAGAAGTAATGTCAACACACACTATAATGAGTTTGTTATAATCTCGTGGCCAGGGTATCGTTTCTCGAAGCTCTCTTATGGCGCTCTCTTTGCTGATAGCTATAATACACTGCTAAGAGAGTTCTATGGTTACAATGATAACACAGTCAGCAGTACGTTATAGAACATATAGTGGTGTTTGTTCTCACCTAGTTTTAACACACATCTTCCAGTGCCAGGGTCCACACCTATCCATGAACTCTTCTCGCACTATTCTTCTGTAACTGCGTTTGTGTGGAATCGAGTATTTCTCATATTTGCATATTCTACAAATAGAAAAGCGGGTTCTCGCTGTAAGAAAGCGGTAGATCAGAATGAGTATAGCTGTTGCAGAGGAGACATGAAGCAATAGAATGGATATGAATCAGTTTTAGGAATGACAGAGACAACAGGAATCCAGTAAATGGAATGCGAGAGAATAATGAAGCGACTATATAATCAGGTATGCTGGCAATGTTCAAGGTACAAGAGTATACAGTAAAGAAGGGTAGTAGCAGCGCCATGAGCATGTGTACGACATGGAATATGCGCTTTATAAATATGCATCATCATTATTATTGTTATTATTACTACATTTTTTTTCGATTGCTTGTCATGAAATGTTGTCTATATACTATAATGGTCGCATATCATGAAACAAACAAAATCTGATATATTAGCACCAATGATCATATTATATGCAGATACGCAGACGCTTCCACATCAATTATCTAGCGAATAAAACGTAAACATAGCATAGTTACAGTAATGACTCTTCCACATTAAAATGGCCCTAGTTACGCGCCAGATTACTGATTTATTCGCGTACGACTAGTCTATTGATGTTTTATGAACGGTTGAAAGTGCATAGGTAGCATACTAGTACACGTTAATTTTCTCTGAATTGTTGAAAATACGTACCTGATTTCACAGCGTCTTCCTTTAAATCCATGAGAACATTTACATCTGTTGTTCTTCCTGCATCGGCCACCATTCAAACAAGCGCTGCGACATCGGACTGAAATGAAGTTATGTACAATATAGATAATCAGTAGAACTAACTTATACAATAGTATCATAGAGAATGCGTAATTTCATTAGAAAGCACTTTCAATGAAAACGTGAACTTTAAGAGTAGGCTTATTACCGATGAATGAAATATGTTTATTTCTTCCAACTGATTTTTAGCAGATAATAGAGTTATATTTACCTCGTTGACAGTTGCGACCAGAAAAGCCAGACGGACATGCGCATTTGTTGGGTCCGATACAGGTACCTCCATTTTTACACTTCTTGAAACATTGGACTGAAAAGATAAAAACAACGTATTTAGGTAACAATTTTCCAGATCTTTGTCCGAATTCCATAATACTGTTTAGCATCACAATGATTACAATGAATTCTTGGCAAATACTTTTACTTGAAGAGTAAAGGAGAAGTATTTTGACATGAGTATGTGTATACTTACATAGTTGGCACCAGTTCCCATAGTAACCAGTCTTGCACATGCACACATTAGGACCGATACACTTGGATTTGTTCTTACACTTGGGTCGACATTTGGCTGCAAAACAAAAAGATTTACTATTGAGCATGACTGGTTCATTGTGCAAAAATAGAGACAACCAATAACAACAATACTTCAATTGTATAAAGCTGTTAAATGGAACACTTCTACTCTATATTAAAATCTGCCCACTTAAAGTTAGGGATTAGACCCGCTTGCGTTTTCCGTATTGGGGTTTAGAGCCGCTTTCCAGATTATTTCACTTATATCAATGCTTGTCAGTTTAGGGCAGGAGGAATCCCGTAACTTCCGTAGTACTGAATGTTGCAGTAAGCATGCGAGTACCGGCTGGTACTGACAGACCAAGGATGACTACATTACCACGTTACAGACAGCGAGAATAGAATGTAGAAAATGCAATTTATGATTTTAGGACATTGGCATACCTTTGTGGCACCAACGTCCTCTGTAACCGCTAGGACAAGAACATCTGTTTGCTGCCACACATTTCCCGCCATTAAAACATCCTCGTTTACACACAGCTGAAAACACAGACATATTCGATGAGCTATAGTTCATGGAAATAAATTATTAATACACCGGTACTACCAGTGACAGACAACTATAAAATAATATATTTAATCTTATCCAAAATTTTGAAATAGTATCATTGAGAAATTTCAGGCCACGAGATTACGAAACCTTTTAGAGTACAAACTCATGCTCTATTCAAGGTTTTGTTCACAATTTATCATATAAAATGTTAGATTGATCATGAAATCGCAATTTCGGGGCAAGAATAAATTTAAAATACTTACGAATTGCACAGTCAGGGCCGCTGTAGCCCTTTTTACACCGGCAGACATTGTGTCGGACACATTTCCCGCCGTTGTGACATTGCGTAGGACAGTATGCTGTAACACAGGCAATATTGTTCATAGATATATGAAGTAAGTACTAAGTACTATGCATAGCTTGATACATGTAGCCTCTAAACGCGACCTAGTAGCAACTGTGGGAGGATGGAGAGTTGGCTCAGAAACAATATAATCCAATGTCGTTTCTGAGGTGCGTTTAGTATGTAAGCTTGGTACAATTATCTTATTATATATATATATATATTGTTTGAAACGTAAATAGTTTGAACTACTAGTAATCAAGTATATATGAACAACAATACATTGTATATATTTAGTTTTGCTTTCACATTAGGGTTGCAAGTTAATTTGGAACTTACGTTTGCAAGATGGCTGCAGATATCCGTATGGACACACACAGTGCCCAGGAGATACACATTTCCCGCCATTGGAACACCTGGGCTCACATTTGGCTGCAACAAGAAAGCCACATATCAACATTGAACACATTATTAACCGCCAAAATATGGATTCTTTCCTAGAAGAGTATACATTCCACTACTACAATGTACGGCTATGATTAAGGGTCGTCCATGTATTGTTAGCAATACCAAATTCCACTTACGTAGCTGGCAGTTGGCTCCGGTGTATCCTTGAGCGCATGCGCAGATGTTAGGACCAACACATACGCCATTGTTCTCGCAGCCAAGAGGACATGATGCTGAAAAAACAATTACAAACGTTGAACGTACATTTCTTGGTGTCAAAGTTGCAAAGGTTGATCATTAACTGTTCACGGTTTTTTTTTTAACGTATTCCAAACATCATTCGCTATAAAGAGGGATAAACTTACGAATTTCACATCTTTTTCCTCGGTAGCCCATGGGACAATCACAGGTTGCGTTGACACTGCACTCACCACCGTTCAAACATGGTGGATTGCACCGGACTGAAAACGGATAAAATATAGATATGATTACTTCAATCCAGCCGTGTTTCACTACTTCCGCGCCACCGCCAAATATATCGATCGATACTATTATATATTTTATTCCAAGCTAATTTTACTACGTCTATGTATACTTAGTGTCACCTTGACACGACTGCTGGTAGCAAAGTCTCTTCTGTATTTGCTGCGAGTCCTTCTGAACACAACTATCCACGCTAACGATGTTGTTCCTGCAGAACAGAGTTCGGGATTGTCGCCCTTGACCGCATGTGACGCTGCAGTAGGACCATGAGGACCAATCAGAACTGTACACTGCAAGCCAAGAGGCCATACCGTCAGATCTGGCTGTTTACACGTTCTAGTTGAAGTTTTGTGCAAATGTTATTTTTTTTCATATGATGTCTCTAATAATTATGGTAATTGTATTACATTCATAAAAGTAAACTGTTCCAACTGCATGGACATTGCGTACTTACCACTTGGTTTGATTGTGGTTATTGTTATATTCGGATTGGCACCATTGGTAGTGAATTCCTTATCTTCGTCTTCAGGCTGTTACAGAAAAAGAACAATATGTCCAATGTCCATTTAAACAAAGCAATATGTGACGTAAAACATTGCGACTATTTGGGTATCCTATTAATTTGCATTACCACCAATTCATTGTTAATATCAAAAGTGTGACCGTATTTAGTGAACTTTGAGGTAATATGGACTTACTGTGTGTTTGTCTTGGACATGACACTGAAGTTCAGCCAAGCTTGGATCATCACTCAAGACGAGCTGTTCAATGTCTCCCTGAAAAATAAATATACCATGTTAGATGGAAATACCTTGGCTTTTAGTATATCTTCCAGAATTTACGTCACGGTAAACCCTACATCCAGAAATATAGACGGCTGTCGAATTATGTATTTAGATATAGAAGATAACAGATAGCATTATGGAGACGAAGCAACTTTGTCTAAGTAAACCATATACGGTATATAGTCTACTAGAATATAGTATGTAACAATGCCATGTATCTGGGTAATAGTAGAAGAAGAAGAAGAAGAAGAAAAGAAGAAGAAGAAGAATAACACACACACACACAAATCTCTGTAGAGCAATTATTCCGATAAATAAAAACAATAGAAATGGATAACAAACATGTTAATATACAAGTTTAAAACAAGAGGAATTCTGCAAACAAACAACTCACCCTAAATGGTTGTCCATTTCTGGAAAAGTACGGCCCAATCGCCATCATGAGGTTTTTTCCTAATCTGGAACTCTTCCTTCTGATGAGAGTGTTGCTCATGACGGTATCACAGTCATAGAACAACGTCACCATATCGTCCTTCACACTGAACGCCAACTGATGCCAAGCGCCATCTGTCACAACAACGTCAAAATCAAGGGAAACAACTCTTCCATCGTGATATTCCAAATATTCGAATCTAGCGGTTTCACCCAAATGAATTCCGATTCGCTGTTTTCCTCGTATGTCGTTGACTGTCAGCAGGTATCCTTCGTAACCCGGATTCATTCTAAACGCGAGACTCAAACTGAAGTCACGCGGGAACGAGATCTCGTATAGTGATGCCACCGGAAGGAACAGCTTTGCTTGTGGAGTGATTCTGTAGGCAGTGCTTCTGTTTGCAATTCTATACACGCCGAAAGGCAACTTTGGCATCCCCAGTTTTGACATGAGATCAGTGGTGCCGTCACAGGCAAATTCATTGCACCTCCTCGTCTCGGCGGAAGCACCTTCGCAGGTCGAGTCATTCCTGGAACAAGTTCTATGTCTCGTCTGGACCCCGCCATCACAGGACGAACTACAATGATTCCAGTTCGACCACGTATCCCAACCTACAACAAAATAAAATATAAAATAATTAATATTATTTATGTTACTAATGTTTCTATTATTTAGGTTACCAATTTATGTTACTAAACTAAGCATTTATAACATAGCAACTCGATTAATGTCCTATTATTAGTGATATGACATATAGGCCTACTCTACTGCTATAGGCCTACTTAAGGGAGATTGAAAACGGATATAGCATGGCATATAAAACCAGAAGAACGAAATAAAATACATAATAATTTATTATTTTTAATTTTAGGTTACTAATTTTTCATTCTATTAATATCAAGCATGTATAACATATCAACTCGAATAATCTCATTAGAAGAACTCCACCATAAGAAAGATTGAAAACGGAGATATTAAACCACAACAACTAAATAAAACATTAAAAACATTAAATACATATTTGTATCTTACTAATTTTGCATTATATTAACACCAATCATTAATAACAAATCAACACGAATACCACAGTAAGAAAGATTGAAAACGGATATATCATGTCATATAAAAGCACGACAAAGAGGACGTCAGTGTATTCAGTGTTATATATTCAATACCTCACAACCACTACCATCATCTCTGCCTACACTAATGTAGTATTTATGCCTCCTTGGGTCCGAGCCTGAAATACCATTGTGAGCGACTGTATTCCCATTTCAGGTTTATATCTGACGATGTAATGAAGTGTGAGCTCGCAATAATGTACATCATCTTAGGTACAGCAGAATACATGCTCGGGCCACAGTAGTCTCGTGTTTCGCCTCAACCAACACCGGTGTCGGTTTTCTTTTTTCATAGGAGTTTTATGACACTGTTTCGTTACTAGTGTGTTAACCCATTGGTCTTTTATACCGGTCCGTCCACAGTGTCTTCTTGTAGTATATCTTGCACCACGACCGTGTTGAAAAGGAATGCGTTTTAATGCTGCGATGAATATATTACTTCCTATTATGCATGTAAATATATTTAAGCTCAACGACATTTTTAAAATATAAATAATCATGGATCATGATCAGGAGTTATTTCGGTGGGTTTTTTAGTGTGTGCGTGTGTGTGTGTGTGTGTGTGTGTGTGTGTGTATGCGTGTATGTGTGTGTCTCTGTGTGTCTGTATGTGTGTGTGTGTCTCTGTGTGCGTGTGTGCGCGCGTGTGTGGTGTTTAATGTGTTGTCTGGAGTGGAGAGTGGAACTGCTTAGGGTTAATGTAGCCTAAATTTTGAAAACAGTTTTCATTCATTGATAAATAAATCGAAAACATCCTTAATTTCACTGAGAGGCTGCGTATTGTACGGGTATCACTGCTTCTTTCACAGCATTCTACGTAGGTAGAAAAAGAGTCATACTTGGCTGAATGGGGTACCAGAAGGCCTTAGGCGACGCTTTGAAACAGTATTGCAGGACGAACAACATTATAGAAATATTAAATAGGCGGAAATTACGTCGAGGCTTTCCTCAATAGTACTATTCGCTGGTGGTCTGTGCGACTGGTTTTATAGTCGGCCTAACACTACGAAAGATGATGCAAAGACCGAGTGTTGTTTGCTGACTGGTAAGTGACGGACACTTAGAGAACTGCGGTTTTGTTTTCAGCGCCAAGATTTGAATTTCTCCAACGAGGAAAGGCACAATGGAAGAGTGTCTGGATTCACTCACGTGAGCACACTAACAGATTGTATGATAATCGTTAAATGCATGTTTTCTAAATATGTATAGGGAAACCAACGATATTAACCCATACATGTACATTTATTTGCTTTATACCATACATATGTCGTTTTTGCAATAATGACAATTGTAATGCTTTACGTATTTTCGATAAAATTAAAATATATTAACATTTATATTTATACATGTAAATTCCAACGATTTGTCAATACTTTCATATTTTTAATCTTCAATTTTAAAGAATAGCATAGTATTAAAGTATCGTGCAATGCGAAAACTTTTGTCCTGTGTCCTCTTGTACAACACAGCCTAACTCCAACGTAACCTCATAACGCCAACTTTCCCAATGATGTAGTCTATAGTTAAGGTTGGATATACGCCGTTACATACTCGGAGTGCTTATAGGACGCAACGAACCCAGATTTTGTCCAGAAATGTCTCCCGGAGGATCACTGCAGCCCCTATGGATACAATGTGTGGTCTGGCATACAATATTCCCCTGAAACATTGGCCACGGAGTTGTAGACTCATCGTGCGGTCCTGAATCATACCAATGCTCTCCTCACATCATATCGAGACAAGCCAATAAATGCAATGTATTTCAAGGTAAATAATCAAGTATCAGATTTCCTTGTTGAAGTCTTCTGACACGTCTGCAGCGTATAACCCCATTGAACTCCGCCAATCTGGATCTCAAACAGAAGAGGCTGGTATTAGATATCAACGGAGTTCTCAACGTTGTTCCATAAGACTTGCTACCGCTCATCTTATCTTACTGCGGTTGTCGCGGTCCTCCTTCTCTCTGCCGTGTGTTACCCGTCTCTCACCTTTGTCAGTCTTTTTGTAAGTTTTTAAGGAGGTTTTCATTAGGTTACGTGTTAGGGTTTTGTGTTGACGAGATAACTACTTGTCTTGAGTGAAGCGGAGTCGAGACACTACTACCCCGCCTCCTTAGAGAGGGAACAGGCTGTTGGGAGGTTGGAGGGTCAGAGACGGAGCAGGTTCTTGGGGGTAGGGGGGGTCCCAATGCCACGCCCTGATAACGTAGCACGCCAGCGATCTCTGTGTAATTTAACGTCCTCATTACATCTGCCGCGCATGCTTACAAGCACAGAGAGAGTGGGGCCACTGCGTCATGTGCGTAATGGGGAAAGGATTAGAATTGTTGGTTTCACATCACGAGAGCCTTTAATAACATATTAACACTCAACTTTCAACATTGAGGAGTCTACTTGGAAAGTTGATTTATGAAGACCCACGAATGAGCTCTAGATCGTTATCATTTCATATTTTAATTTACGGATGTTCTCGGATCGTATCCGGCATGTAGACGGTGTTTGTAGTGCATGTCTTCATTGTACGCCAAGGCAGTAAAGGTTTATCGCTTTGCTTGACTTGAATTGACGAAGTAAGTAGCCGTCGATTGAGCTGTAGCGATGGTTTGTCAGCACTATTATCATACCCTTTCATTGGAAACTCTGTTAAGGTCGACCTATTCACGTCAAGGGAATGAATGATAGCTCAATTTCCATTTATATCCGGACTGATGTTTTCACAATAAAGTGTAATATTAGCTATCGATGTAAAAAAAAAAAATCTGATAATTAATCACAAAGCGGTGACATACTGAACGTGTTTTCAACGTCGGCCATTACTTCCAACCGGGGGAAACATTTCAGCGCCCAAGTGATATCGATACAAAATTGCTGACACTGTTTCGTTGAGAATTTACATGAAATGGTCACATTTCGTTTCTGTAATCATTCCCAAAATGCTTCCAAGCGAGGGGAAAACACATCATGCGTAAAAGTTAAATCCAATTTTGGACCTCTTTACGTGACAAGCCGTGCTGCTATCTAAATTTGAATTGAAATTAGCTGTAGGGGGAATATAGTTTGCGTCACTCATCTAATTGGTAATCAGGGCTGGGGTCAAACATCCCCCACTGTGTTCAGAATGAGATCTCTTAGTGTTCAGAACGTAGTGTCAGTTAGTGTGGACCCTGGGGAACACTACACAAACACATCCAACAAAGACGCTCTGCTCGCTGGATATTGTTTTCGCACCAATGATATCTCATTCATGTCATGCATGCTACAATATATCACAATGATGGATTCTTCCTTATAATGATATTCTTCAAAGCGGATTGTCTGTTTTCCTAGCGTGCCATTTGTTTTGGGGGCTATAGTTATTGATAACGGTAAATAATGATTTATTATTATAATTTCAAGCACTATTCTTATTTAATTTGGAGACTGATTTAAACCGCGTCCGTATAATATGTGTATCTAAATGTGTATAATATGAAGTTGATTGTATGCTCAGATTAAAACGAAATATTTATATTTTATGAATGGGCATAATATTTCGATAAGAAAGTGCAGTTTTCAAAGTAATTTTCTGAATTCTAATTTCCAGAGTTTATATGTAACTGTATTCTTATTTTGCGAATACTGTTCAATTGAGAAGGCTGACACGCCAGTAGTGGTGATGCACTATAAATCTAAACTGCATTTCTTTCTCCGGCAGTCCAATAATAATGGAGATCAACAGGGGGTGGAACTTTAGAAACTTTAGAACTGATCTCCAACGAATTCCTAACGCTTTCCACAAGCAAGGCACATTTCCCATCGACTGACGTTACCTCAAGGTCACCCAAAGGTCACGGCGTTGATGGACTGCGTAGTCTCGCGTGAGTACGTCCGCCATTGAACACGATAACGAACACCGATATCTGTCCTGACAAATCGTCTTATGTGTGGACTTTATTTGGAAGTCGACTATCCGTGAATAATTGCCAAATTGTATATAATGTCATGGACGCAATCCTGAGAATCTAGTCGTGTTAATCGCCGCATAAAAGACGTGTTTGACTGCGATTGTCACGTGAAACATAATGATTGCCACGTGCTTGTGACATTTCAAGGGTACACACAAAAAAAGCTTCATATAAAGATTAATGTAATGGGCTATATTTTTTTTATTCTACTACTATACAAATACTATACCGTCCATAAAATTTAGCCTAAAATCCTGATACCGTTGTTAATATATCAATTATTCACGTTGAATTTGAAGAAGGTTTATTTTAATATAAAACATGGTATTTACATCCTTTTAAGCGTTATTCTATTTCTTACTGTCTCAATTGTACTGGTATATGATAGCGATGTATTTCTATACAATTGTTATGGCCATGTTTGATGTTGATGCTAAGTTTCTTGACAAAAGCCTGTATACAATAAGCATGTACGAGGTGATCTGGTGGGAAACAGTTGACCCGTGAGGCTTCATACCTGGTCCAAAAAGCCACATATCGCGAATAATTGAAGCAGACATCGACTGCTCGGGAAATCGTTGACCATCATCTGCTACACCTTATGTCCAGTTCTCCTGTCCGTGCTACTGACCATCAAACTAGGCCCCTCAATGTCCAGCGTCCACTTGACCGTGTGTTTAAATACAGAGCTTATTTAGTTAGCCAACGTCTATATCCTAGGGACATGTTCTCTACTCTGTTATTAGAATATATTGTGAGATGTAACCATAGTGTTATGGTCACCTACTTTGAATTCGTAAAACTTAAATCATCAAAGCGCGAGAAAGGATCACCCCCATTCATGCAAGTGCAGCGCTATTATATTGAATCATATTTAATGACGCAAATTATTTTACTACCTTTTGAGAACAAACAAAACGTTTTGCATTGAAGTAAGGTTCACTTTGTATAAATTACTAAGAGTATTTCAATGGTTCATTTCTCCATTTTTAGAACCTTTTAGCCAGACAATGAGAGATATTTCTTTATGCTTACATTACATCATGTCAGCTTTGTATAATATCAGCAGACAGGTTTAATATTATGAAATCAACTTTATAAACTTAGTACTAGTATACCCTGTTCAAATTAGTGTCTAGCAATGTTGTGTATCAATACATTATGTGTATGAAATAATATTCAGACAAGCTATATAGTATCAAATTGAAATGACAAATGTTCAATATAATACCGTTTGCGTATGTTCATGAATTTTAATTATCATTATGATGATATGTTTCTGTATTTAATACAAAATACTAGTTTAATAGTGTATTGTGTATAATGTTAGTTGAATTTCATTACATATTATATTAACTACATTTTGTTTATTTTAAACATATCAAGTTATATTTTTTTTTTTAAATAGAAATCATTTAACAGTCATTATAGCATTGATTTCATTTCAATACAATTCGTTAATTTAATTTTGACACGAAAACACATTCTCTCCGAATGAATACATTGATACGATTCACAAGAACCAAGTTGGGATTAACCCGGAAACGAACCTGACATGATCATGTATTCTTAATGAGGCGTATAAACCGTCTTTAACATGCAATATCTAGATTAGCTTGGAAATAACGTACCTTAATAGAACCAACGAAGAAATACAGTGATGGTTGTATTTCTTAATACAATAATAATACTACCAACCTTATTAATTTAAGTTCAGACTTTTCATGATTCCCTGCAGTTTTCAAATAAATATTGTTTAAAACAAAAATTAAAATATGGCAATTACGAAATGTTTTAATTTTGAAATATATTCTTATCTTTGTAATATGTTTATTGTGAGTATATATATTAAAATATAAATACTAAAGTTTAAATTCCAATGTGGTCATATAAATCTCAAGAGCTACTTCTCTATGATGCTTCTCTGAAAGGGAGATGTCAATCAACGTAGATGTATTCGTTTAAGTTAAGAAAACAGACAAGGGAGTCAGTGAATGAAAGAGGTGTGATTTCCTACAGATTCAATGACAGAGGTTAATCTATAGATCACTATCTGCGGTAGCCTTGGGCCCAGTGTGTCATACCAGTATCTGTCTTCATCAACTTGTCACAGATTTTATAGGCCAATAATTGATTGTCTAATGCCTTTATACTTTAGCGTATGACACCCGTATGCATGATATGTTCATTTCGTTATCATTTTACATTGCATGGAGATTTTTAGATTGAATACAATAATAATAAGATAGTTTATTATCGTGTCGTGTGCAAATAGGAACAATGTCATGCCGAGGTAATTTAATGTTTGGTTGTTCATTTTGTTTATATTACCTATGATATTTAAACATTTACATGCTTGTATTTCTGGTGTTTTAGTGCTTAATTTATTGTAAATTTACTGTATATTAATTATTATACACCAAATGATCCTAAATAAGTGCTCACATTCTTTTTGGGGAATTATTGGTAAAAGATTATTAATACACTAACATTTCTTTCGTGAAGTTAGTGTATTTGATCATTGTTTTAGGTTTTAGTTTTGTCTTGAAAGTGCTAAGTTTGTCCAATTCATGTGAATGGACCTAATGCCAATATTTCATAAAATTCTGGATAATGTGTATGTATATATCTACAAGTGTATACATACATTTTTAAAAACCTGTATCTCCTGACACCGTTCAAACAACATTGAGAGCCATATGGTTTGGTAGAAATACAGTTCTTCTGAAAGTAAAAAGTGACAGAAAAAAATGACTTACCTAAATATGTTAGTATCTGCTGCTCATTGTCGACGGTGGACTCGGCTAACGCTCCAAATATGTCGTCGTACTTTGCTGACATCCTGCCTTGGTATATAGTTAGGAACATGATGTACGACTGTCCTGGTATCACATCGGCGTAACAGCGGGCCTTGTCGCCGAAGTTGCTTACATTGTAGATATTCCTCCGACCTTCCACAGAGGAGAGACTCGACACAAACTGGGCACCTTTATAAATCTCTAAAATTTGAACTTCCGCGGAATACGTTTCCGAATCGGTTCTCACGTTCTTGAAGGCCCGTATCACGTGTGCGGAAGCTACGATGTCTGCGTAGGATGCTCGCTCGTAAACCGTGAGCGGGGTCCAGCCGTTGAGCAGCAGAATACATGACAACGAATCTTGAAAAAGATGAATAAGTATGAACATCACCACCACGAGTGATCCTGGACATCTGCAAGAATACATTATGACAAGGTGATGATCTACCGTTGATGGCAGGTTGGTTTTGGTATATATCGCTATATCCACGGGTGTATATAATGTATAATAATTGAGCGGGTGATATATCACATGTATAGATACCCCACACCCTACACCTCATCCACTGACAAACCAACGATTTAGTTCTTCTTATATGAGCCCGGCTGTTCTATACCCCTCCCCCTGTAACCGGCTTCGATGTTCGTATGAGCAACCAAGCAAGGACAAATTCTCAAAAAGCCATTTGCTTAGAAAAACACTGTCTGGGCAGCCAGACGTTAGCGTCGCCGGAGCATGAGTTAATCGGTATGACGTCATCACAATTAACCTGATTAATGTTTTAATTAATTGGCGACAACGGGATCAAACGTCGTCTGTAGTCTGGCGTGATTTACTTGTATTTTGAAGTGGCAATTTCTATAATTTCTTTTTGGAATTGCTTCCAAGTTTTGGGACTTCTTGACAATATTCATTATTCATGGAAAAGTAATGAATTTAATGTACAATGTAAATATATAATGAAAGAAAATAATAAGGAAATGCATATGTGTACACGGTGATGTTACAGCATTATATTTGTTGTTAATTTGGCAACAATATAATATATTGTAAAGTAAAACACATTTATATGTCCATCCACCATCTTGAATACTTGTTTTGTATTAATATTTATATATATGTCTCGTATACCACTGAT
>JAUTBZ010121334.1:0-16082 GCA_032361785.1 Lepetodrilus galriftensis
TTCCCGTGCATACTACGCACTTTTCTTACCTCAAAACTGACCTCTGACGCGGGGGTGCGTGGTATTTACGAGTTGAAATTATTATTTTTCAAATCAAGACTCAAAAAGACATTGTTAAAGCATTTTGCAATTTCGCAATTTGCCAACTATTTTCCAAGTGAAAGAATAAAGAGTTTAGGTCGCTACAGGAATAATTCACCTAATCTAGTGAGCGAGTGATAATGGAGTTTAACGTCGCTGCAATGAGTATCTGATCTGGCTACAGTCTCTACACAGATATCATCAAACTAACACACGTACTCAAAGCCAGCCTGCAGCGAACAAAGATGAAATAAATCATCCACTCAGATAGACATGCAGACAGATATTTCAGTCAGAATAAGTTGCTTTTCCCCTCCAAGAAGAATACATATACCGTCAACATAACCTTAACTGTAGCGAGTAGGAGGATAGGCCAGGCAACAAGATCTACCAAACCTGGATGCACATTGTATACACAAAGTTAAAGCTAACGACACTTCAGCATATCCAGACCTTTGCCCGAGATTACGAAACTTTCTGAGTACGATTTCATACTCAACTCAAAATTTTGTTCATAACACGTCATGTGACGTCAATAGTCTGAGAACAAAAATGTACTCAGTTGAGTATGAAATCGTACTCAGAAAGTTTCGTAATCTCGGGGCCTGGTCTAGTTGAGCTAACAACACTAATCATATCCAGACCATCTCTAGTTGAGCTAACAACACTAATCATATCCAGACCATCTTTAGTTGAGCTAACAACACTAATCATAACCAGACCGTCTCTAGTCGAGCTAACAACACTAATCATAACCAGACCCTCTCTAGTTGAGCTAACAACACTAATCATATGCCAGACCCCGTTTAGTTGAGCTAACAACACTAGCCACTATAGCCAGACCATGTCTAGTTGAGCTAACAACACTAATCATATTCAGACATTGTCTAGTTGAGCTAACAACACTAATCGTATCCAGTTTCTAGTTGAGCTACTCACATAAAAACTGTCTAGTTGATCTAACAACATTAATCATATTCATACCATGTCTAGTTGAGCTAACAACACTAACTATTTCCAGTTTCTAGTTGAGCTCATAAAACCTGTCTAGATGGTCTAACAACACTAATCATATTCAGATCTGTCTAGTTGCGCTAACAACACTAATCATATTCAGATCTGTCTACTTGAGCTAACAACACTTTAGCATACTGTATTCAGACTGTCTGTCCAATTAAGTGAACAACACTTTAGATTATTCAGACCGTGTCCAGTTAACATAATAACATTTTAGCATATTCAGACTGTCTAGTTGAGCTCGTAACACTAATCATATTGTTATCATGTCGAGTAGATTGATTGAATTATTGCCTTATCTAGTTGAGCTAATAACACTAAAGATAATCAGACCATGTCTAGTAAAACTAATAACACTAATGATAATCAGACCATGTCTAGTTGAGCTAATAACACTAATGATAATCGGACCATGTCTAGTTGAGCTATTAACATTAATCATATCCACGTACACTGCAGTCAAAAGCGACATCTAACATTCATCCAGTGAAAGCGTATTACAACAACGATATCGCGGTTTCTCAAAGTTATCTCAAACTGTCAAAAGCAACATAGGAATGGTGGGAACAAAATGCAATTCCTAGTACGGTATGGTTTTTAATCAGAAAACTCCTGGAAATAAAAGAAGAAAAACAAATGTTTTAGTAAATGTTCTATAGGCGACATTCCACGATGATGCAAGCAGTTAGACATGGCATACTCCGAACAACTGGCGCAGAGATTATGAAACTCTTTGAGTACGACTTCATGCTCAAGCTCAAATCTTATATGGAGATGAATGAGCACTTTGAGTTGAGCATTAAATCGTATTAAAACAAGTTTCGTAATCTCAGGACCTCATCTGGCAATTCATAAAAAAGAAAAACTTTAAAAAAGAAATAAAGAAATTGTATGAAAACATGTCGCGCATTTTGTTTCCAACGACCATTTAAATTTTGCTGAACAAGACCAGCCAAGTATTTTTTAAGTATTCATCTTGAAATAAAGCAAAACAGGTTTTCCTAGGTCGACATAACAAATTAATGAAAACTAAAACGACCAGATTTGTCACTAATAAGCACACGTCTCTGCCTGGGTCTGTAGACTACTAAAACTGCACACCCGATGAATGTGAGTGAAGAGGCAGTAAAATGGCGGAGACAAAGCCCGAGGTAGCGACATGCTGGTATGCTCAAATTGCAAGCGGACGTATATACCTCCTCCGTCGGGTCTGGTGGGCGTGTCGGTCTCAACACGCGCCGGTCTCACGCCGACAGCTACAAGGAGGAGACAATCACATCAATTCACACCTAGTCACATGTCGTGGCCAAATCGGCAAACTTTCCAACATGCTCAAATTCAATTCTTTGCTCATAAACACAACTTTGTTGGGTGCAGAGAGAACTTCCAACATGCTCAAATTCAATTTTCCGCTAACAAACCATTGTTCGGTGCAATGAGAACTTTATAACATGCTCAAATCAAATTCCATCGTAAATTTTACAAACCTTCGTTGTCAGCAGTGGGAAAAGGAACATATATCAACAAACAAAATTTTGTCAAGAACATGTTAATTCAAATTTGAACGTAATCAAGAAACTCTGGAACAGAACTGAACAGCCAAAGTGCCGGGGTTTTAAACAGCCAAAGTGCCGGGGGTTTAGTACCAACTTAATCAAACTGTTCGGCTTACCGGTGATTGTTCTATTAACATTAAGATCTTGTATATTCAGATAGTGGGTTGAATTATCTAAAAGACAAGAGGTAACGGTTCTGAAAGTGTTGGCCGATATTAACCTAGATGTCTCATATCGTCAAACATCCAAATATTTCCTGACTTAATGGACACAGTGAACAGAAAATCTTTCAGTAATTTTTATCATAAAGTGAAAAATAATTTGGGAAAAATCTGTCTATTATCAATATAAAGAAGCCAGAAAGTTGAGGTGTCGAATACAGATGTTAATATTTGCTTCCCGAGGGGAACCCGGTGATTGTGCGAGTGTAGGGAGGGAACAATGGAACTCGTGTAATCAAACAGCCGCGTAACATTGCATTCGTAATTATTCTACAGCTCGTCCTAGTCTAGTGCTGTATCAACACTTGGAAGACATTCAAGAGCTGAATGACCTTGACCTTAAACATGTCAAGGTCAACTTAATCACGTGGTATTTAACACTACTGTCTGTGAACCAAACTTAAAATTTGATGAAAATCCTTCATCTTCAGACGTGAAATGTGCCTCATTTATGTGCCTATTTATGTGAAATCACCCTATTTATTCAATGTTAACACAATTACAAAACCATCTTAGTCCCAAACCTGAATAAAGTTTTAAATTGGTCCACATGATGTCACACTAATATTAATAATGACCTTGAACTCGAAGTTATGGGCACCTCAAATCAATTAGATTATGTCTCCCATAAAGCCTTGTCACTATTAATTTGAATACAATGATCAATCTTCATACGGCACCTACAATAACTGGGGGTGGGGGTGTGGGTGGGAGGAGAGGGGAGTGGGGTGTTGTAGCATGGGGAGGAGCTTAACGCCACCCAAACTGCCGTCTCCCCCACCATGCCATCGGGGGGCACTGGACAAACCCCTACAAGATACCCCCATGCCAGAAACTGTCGTCGTTTCTTCTTTCAAACGCTAAAGGATTTTTTACAGATAAATTAACATGTTTTTCTGCTTTCAAACGCTAAAGGATTCCTTACAGATAAATTAACAATTTCTTTTTACATATTTCTGATATCTGCTCGATTTCTGCTGCCAAATTTCCTTAGCAATTGCTAACCTTTGAGCCTTTCAGTTTAAATACTTTTCTATACTAACTATATTACGATTTTTGATATATTTTTAACACCTTTGATTCACTATAACTAGGCTATCGTACGAGAAATGGTGTTTAGTGAATTGTCTACATTTCCAGGGATCTCCTGCTTAGAGATGCATAGCAGTCAAGTCGGATAATTGTCAGAAAGCTCGTGGATTTTACGGTAGCTTCAAATTCTTGGAGGTCAACGCTTTGGAATCTGTCTTGATATGAAGTATGTGGCCGCGGCCACCGAGCTAAAGTAAAACCACACCTCCTCTCCGCCCGGCCAGCTCGGCATTACTCGTAGTCAGAATTCACAAGATAACCGAGAATACATTCTGGTTCGAGATTACTCAAAATAACCCTCTCCCTGCTGGATTAGGCACAGGCACTGCTCTTCAAGGCAGCTCCCATTGCCTCCAGCATGGAGAGGGTTAATCAACTTCTACGAGAATGCTGGTGGAGCACGTCGGAGGGAGAGATGCTGCGAGACTACGATAGCTTTGTGGAACGGAACCCGATGGTGTTACTATGGTGATGAAAGGGGAGGGGTAAGACTGAGGTGAAGAGATGTCTTGTTTT
This sequence comes from Lepetodrilus galriftensis, assembly GCA_032361785.1. Taxonomy (NCBI): domain Eukaryota; kingdom Metazoa; phylum Mollusca; class Gastropoda; order Lepetellida; family Lepetodrilidae; genus Lepetodrilus; species Lepetodrilus galriftensis. The sequence goes on from JAUTBZ010121334.1 coordinate 4,484, forward strand.
ATGAATATCTTACTATCGCCAAGAACAGGTGCTGAAAGTGAAACGTCATTCGTTAGGAATATGCGAGGTACGCAACTTACCTTGCTCGACGACGCTATTACAACGCTAAAGTACTCAGAAACACAGCATTGGATAAACAACGAGAAGTAATGAGTAAATACTCAATTTAAACTGTCGAGAGGTGGAAACAATGATAGTTTTTGCCTATGTAGAGAATATCAAGCAAGTGGTGTAATACACTGCCTACGTTATCTTTACTTATGATGACCTTTCTGAACTGACATTCTAGGCAGAACAAATTCAAAATGATAAGATTTACAAGCAAAGATGTAAGAAATGAAGTGATTCGTTCGATCCCGAAATATGATGTAATTATAATGAAGAGATGCAGTTTCAATGTAGAAGATCCGATTTTAATTGACATCTAAATCTGCTTATAGGAAGCCACAATGGACTACAAGTTGCTATAATTATGTTCTTCTCAAAAACAAACAGATTACAGAAGATCCTCTACACCGACATTCCTTTGAACCAGGAAACCCCCCCCCACCCCCCAAATGTTTAACAAATATGGGTAGGGGCTCTTAGGAAACATCAGATACCAAACCTTTAGAATACACCTACAAAAATATTCTGAATTTCCGTGGAAAACCTCGATACCAACAAAACAAAAGTGCGCCCAGAAGTGGCGGGGAGTGAACACAAGGAGACTCACCAGAGCCGGGTGACGTCTTCAAGATGATGGTGTCCGGCTTGGACTTGCCGATGGAGTTGATAGCCGAGATGGACAGCTCGTAGTGCGAGTCGGGCTGCAGTCCGCTCAAGGTGAAGGTCGTCTGTCCCTTCTTGACGGCCTTGCTGACGGCCTCTCCGATGACCTTGACAGTCTTCAGCGAGCCGTCCACCCTCTCGACCTCCACCTGGAGACACAGCAGGTCACTTGTTATTATTTGTTGTGTTCTACATCCAGGGTTTGCGCTCCTCGAGCTATCAAATATGTAACGACATCGTTAAGCCTTCGCGGAGGAATGTTTCACTCTTTAGGGATTATCAAATTTCCCTCCACAAAAGCTTAACGATGTCGTTGCGTATACGAAGCTTCGGGAATATCACCCAAGGGCTCCAGACTACCGTTTTGAGGTACTTGTCTGCAGAGCAAGTTGCAAAGACACCAAAGGTGCTGTAAGTTAAAAAGTAGGTTGTCCGCAATGCACTACAACTCGGCCCTGGATGTCAGGCATGTTAGTCTATAGCCCTGGCTGTACTTGAGCGAGTGACTTTGGAGTTTAACATCGCTGCGGGAATCTTTCACCCATTTGCGACGAGAGCTCTGTACGTCACAGTGTGAGTATTTCACCTATACGCGACCACCCTGGAGACAGGACACAGGGAGGATTTGAGGACAAGTGTGGGGTTTCACTACGTGTCCTAAATAGACGCGAGATGCGTCTTGGCTTCTCTGCATGTCCTCATAACATGAGTGTGAGTTTCACAACAAACGAGGACATGAGTTTGCCACATGTCCTCAAATATTTAATGACGCTAGTGGCGTTAACGACATGTCGTGTACATGATGGCGACAGGACGTGGCCAGGGAGGTCGACTGCTGACCTGGAAGTACTTGATGTTGTATCCAGTGAGAGGCCGGCCTCCAGACAGCGGTTTCTTCCACACCAGCGTGTACTTGTTGGGCTCCACCCCCGTCTTCCCAGACGTGATCTCTGGTACACTCGGCACCCCTGCAGTATCAACAGGCATCATTAGTCACCATTAGTCACCATTAGTCACCATCAGAATCATCAAGAGTCACCATCAGAATCATCAAGAGTCACCATTAGTCGCCACTAGTAACTAATAAAGTCACCATTAAATACACTATTACACCTATGTCATCCTAATAATTTATTAACATGACAATAAAGTCATGACAAAGTCACTATTAGTCACATTTGGAGTAACCATTGAAATCACCAATAGTCACTAATAAAAGTCCCCAATACTCTCTATTAAAGTCCTCATTAGTCAATATCAAAGTTATAATTAGTCACAATAACATGGCCTTTTAGAGTCGCAACAGTTTCGGTGTACTCAAATGGCGGTGTACTCAAATGGCGGTGTACTCAAATGGCGGTGTACACAAATGGCGGTGTACACAAATGGCGGTGTACTCACGGACTTCCAGGGTGGTGTCGGAGATGTCGGCGGCTGACCCGTAGTCGACGGAGTTTCTGGCCTGGACGTTGATGAGGTAGCGCGTCTTCGCCTTCAAGCCGTCGATCAAGAAACCCGTCCTGGACTCGGTGGGGTCTGAGCCTGTTAAAAAATAAGTCAACACCTTTACTTCCAGGTGGGCAAGTCTTTCTTCAATGTCGCAGTAGGAATCTTTTACCTATATGCAACGACTGCTCTTCCGAGACCTCAATAATTATATCCCTCTTCCGGTCTCGTTGCCATGGTTTCTTTTGTTTTAAGTGTATTTGTATATCCCGAACATGAACATATCAGAAATGAACCTACACTTTAAGCATTAATTCGTTCATCTCGGAGAAAGTGTACGATTATCGGAAATACACGTATACTTTCTTTTCGTTACATCGAGTCTGGTGATCAAAACAAATCATGATTCCAGTCACTACCACTGGACCAAATAGCTGACTGAAGATAAGACCATTCATTCATCTAGTTATGACTGATTCAAGAAAAGTCACGTGGCTATGATGTCACGTACACATGCTACAACAAATCCACGTGCAGCACAAAATAACTTTTCATCCAAAAGCATAAACAGTGGATGAGGGTCCCCATGGGTGATTTGGCGGGTCGGTGATCCATTATAACTTATACATATATTTTCTCATAACTTATATAGATTTTACATTACATTATACAGAAGAGGGGTATAAGAGTTACATCCACACTTTCCTCGGTGTATCAGTCAATATCCCAACAGTTTTGGTCGTGATGCATCCTCGGCTTCCGCCTCGGAGGCCCCACGACCAAAACTGTTGGGATATTGACCGATACAACTTGGAAAGTGTGGCTGTAGCTCTTACATACACATGTTGAATTACTGTCAGGGTATACCACAGCAAACACCACAAACCTAAACCTTACAGCGAAGTCATAAGAGCCTGTGAGCAGTCTAGATAGAACTGGGCGCTACATAAATAGTTTATATTATAATATTATTATTTGGAATACAATACATCATGATATACTGTAAATAATTTTGTGGTGAAGTTTTTCAATAAGCATCTTGCATACATGCAATCTTATACGACATATCTGTAAATCTTTCTTTCTATTATTCATCTGTATTGACTTTCGACTTTGGACCACCGTGCATGTGCGGCAGTCTACCTGCCGCTGTAAGGATTGCTACAAGTCTGTATCCGACGGCGACGCCGACTTACTGATAGACGCTCTGCGCGTCACTTTGCCCTGCTCGTCGTTCTCCGCGTAGTACTCGATCTTGTAGTCAATGATTTTCTGACCGCCATTTTCCTTGGGCGGGGTGATGAGCAGATCGATGGTGGTGGGCGACGTCTCTCGGATGCTGATGGTAGGGGCTCCAGGCACAACTGAAACACAGACACCAAGTTGCTGTCAACGACATTTTCTTCAACGGATACAAGCATGGGTGGCCCTGTTATGGCAGTGGTTTGTACCAGAATGCGCTCACTGATTTGTTGCAACGCTATGAGCTATGGACGTTGTAGGTTTCATCCAGCCGTAAACCAACAAGCCATGATATTAGTGAGATAATCTTGAAATCGACTCAAAACACAGACTCAAAGAAAATGCAGAAAGTTGAGGCAGCGGTATGCACGTCACAGCGGGAATCTTTCACCCATACATGACGATATTACGAGACTCATTTCCTTCTATAATAAAAGCATGGCGCACTCCCTGACTAAAGTGCGACCCTTTCCTGAAACGTCCTCCCTCTCCCTCTCACCCACTTCCTCTCACCCACTCCCTCTCACCCTCTCCCTCTCGAGCACCGGCTAGTACTGACAAGACCAAGGATGATAACTGCATTGCCACTCTACAGTCAATGCATCCTATCAATATAACGTCAGAAAGGTAACTTTCGCGAACATTGATGCCGGGCCGCCAGGGCGGGATTTGAACCTGGAACCTTTGGCTCCAAAGTCCAACACTCTACCAAGTCCAACACTCTACCACTGCGCTACATCCCGCCCCCATACCCAATCCCTGGTCGTGTCATGAACAGCTCCTGACAGGGTTTGAACCCAGGACCATGGTTATTGTAGTCCGACACTGGTGTGTACGTACCAGCCTTCATCAGCTCAATGTTGTGTTGAGCTTCTCCGTGTAGATTGTGAGCCACGCACGTGTACGTCCCGAAGATGGTCTGCTCGTTCTCCACATTGATGGATACCTGGAGCAAAGGTCGACATTTCACCGATAGAACAGTGATACAAATAACAAATGTTATTAATTTCTAGTAGCTCTTAGGATACCTTTAGCATTGGGAGAAATGGCTTGGGCTAGCAGGCTAATGTTCATTTTGATCCATACATTTACATGAAAACTACTATTAATATCACTTTTTGAGGATGGGGGATTGCATTAGTGCGTTACGTCAATGTGGGAATATTCTGTTGATATTATGGTGAAATATGTGTGTAAAAATAATAATCTACAAAAATAAACGAAATTAATAAAAGGCTACAGGTTTCCCTCCTACAAGAAGCAGGCATTAGTTCCGGAGGAGCGGAAAGTTTACATAAAACTTCATAGCCTCACTCATGGTACTATGTAATTACGCATTTCTGACGATAGCACTTGTACGATTTACAATAATGGCAGACATCACAACGGAGCTAGCCAATTACCTCCCTTTGTTATCTAATGATTACGTATTACTTAGCAAAAGTAATTCCTTTGTTATTTATCCCTCAACTGATAGAAATCGTATCAAAAGTACAAAGCAGTATTTGCCCTACATTCTGCGACGGTACACACACGGTTGCATCAACTCTGGGTGGTACTCACGGTCAGAACGCCCACGGTCTGGGGGTTGCCCCCGGTGATGGAGAACTTGTATGGGCCGCCCTCGTTGATAACCTGGTTGCCGTGTTTCCAGGAAATCCCGGCCACCGGCACAGCGTTAGTGATGCACTTGATCTCCGTCTCATGGTTCACCCAGCCATACGTCGACGAGTAGGGCGTGTCCGCAAAGTTGGGCTTAACTGTAACAGAGACGGCAATGGACAACTTAAGTCGTGCTTAACTGTAAGAGAGAAGGCAATGGCAACATTTAAGCCGTGCTTAACTGTAACAGAGACGGCAATGGCAACACTTAAGTCGTGCTTAACTGTAAGAGAGAAGGCAATGGTAATACTTGTCATTCTCAACTGTAATGGGGAAGGAAATGGCAACACTTAAGTCGTGCTTAACTGTAACAGATAAGGCAATGGCAACACTTAAGTCGTGCTTAACTGTAATGGGGAAGGCAATAGCTACACTTAAGTCGTGCTTAACTGTAACATAGAAGGCAATGGCAACACTTAAGTCGTGCTTAACTGTAATGGGGAAGGAAATGGAAGATGTCATTGTGCAAAACCAGTTCAGATGATCAAATCACTTAATATAAATGGGAATGTTAAAAAAGAATGACTCCGTTCCCGCCCCCCCTGACTGATTTGCATGCTTGTAACACGGACGTACATTGGACGGTGATTTTCCCAGTTTGTTTGGCCTGGCCAGCCTCGTTCTGGGCTGTGCACGTGTAGTTGTTGGCATTCTCGGGCTTGACGCTGGCAAACTTCAGTCTGGAGGTGACCTTCTTGATGAGGTCGTTCTGACTGGAGGACTCCGTATCCTCCTGGATGTCGATTCCCTTGGCCTGAGACGACAACAACATCGGCGTTGTACGAATTAACAAAATACGCAAAATGGAATATTTTAATTTTCAACAGAAAGATAATGGATTGATAATTTAAATTTTTAATAGAAATCTTTCCACGGGAAGACGTGGATCACCAAATCCTCAAATGACTAAAATATAAATTAAATAAATTGCAGGAAACGCGTACGGGATCTTTGAGGATAGTGATGTCAGAGTTCATGACCTCCCAGGTCAACTGAGGTGCGGGGTCGCCCTCCGCGCGACAGACGAGTTCCACCGGGGACGACTCCTTCTCTGATGCATTGACAATCGTCTTTATGGTCGGCGCCACTGAAAGAGAAAAATCACAGAATACAGGCATCCGTATGTATCAAGCACAGAATGCAGGCATCCGTATGTATCCAGCACAAAGCCCAAAACTATGGTGTTAAAATACAATATTGAATAAACACCCCCAAAACATTAGAATTACAAGAAAAGAAAAAAAACAATTAGAAAATATTCTGAATTTGAAAATTACTTATTATCAACATTTTGGTTCAAAGGCCTGGCCCCGAGATTACAAAACTTTCTGAGTACGACTCCATACTCGACTCAGAATTTTGTTCATAAAACGTCATGTGACGTCATAGCCTGAGTATGTTTGCTATGACGTTACATGACGTTTTATGAACAACATTCCGAGTTGAGTTTGGAGTCGTACTCAGAAAAGTTTCGTAATCTCGGACTCAGACCTCAGGCTCCAACACAACGGTCCCCAGGGCAAATAGATCTGTGGATTTCCAGGGAAAATTGCCATGCCTGACGTATTGTGTAGGTGTTGATCATTAATATATTCAAATTGGTCAATGAATCTTTAAAATTGGGGAAACAGATTTCCCAAGAAAGTTTATAAATGGACTTGAACATGTCGCTGACTACAGCAGTTAGTTCTGACAGAGACTACCATCTGTGAGTCGTCACCACAGAGACTACCATCTGTGAGTCGTCACCACACAGTGCTGCCACACAGTGTATTAGTAAGATATTCACATGCAGCACGGTGCCCAAACACACAGCTCATGTAGGAGATTTTATAAATTTTAAATATTTAAAAAAAAATATCATGAAAGAGTAGCTATTCCAATTAATCAACGCAATGCAAATTTGCGATGATTTTTTTTCTTTAGTTTTAAACAAAAAAAAAAAATATATATATTATACAGTCTAAGGTCATATCCTCCAATATTCTTTCGTGCTAATTTAATAATTTATTTTTCAATTCATTTTAAAAAAAAATGATGACCATTTTCCATATCTGACGACACGTTCTCCATGTTCAGATCTTATGGTGTGTATGCCTTTTGTATTCTTAATGAACCCAGATACCCAGAAAATATTAATTTGAAATTCTGATCTGCTGGCTGTTCCGTGTCCTTCCACAAGGTGGAGAGGTCATCAAGGGAGGTAATCAGGGAGCATGTTCAAAGCCAAGAATAAACTCTTTTGGAACTTCCGTCTTCCGCGCAGAGTGCGTCACGTGACGTGGCCGCATGGTGGCGGTGGTGTCGTCGTTGTTTTGTCTCACCTGGACAGTCCTGTGTGCTACAGTCTCTCTCCTCTTGACCTTCACCTGTGCACGTGCTGCCTCCGAACTTAGGCTTCAGACAGTCTCTCTTTCGTATCTGTCGACCTCCGCCGCACGTGACCGTGCAGTCTCGCCACTCATGCCACGGGAGCCACTGACCATCCACTGGTAGTTGGTGAAAATTTCCGGTAACAGAGAAACCAGGTTGGGTCTAACGTTCTCCCCCTTTGTCTAAACCTACACGCTAAAACTAGGAATAGAAAATCCGGAAAAAAGATGCTCTCTACACCCAAGATGCAGACTGATCTAATCACAAGTACATAAGCCACACGTGAAATCTAGTCTATGTATTAAATAACAATGCCGTATCTCGTAGGAAAGACATTGTCCTTCCAGATTGTTAGTAGGGGGAAAAAGCCATGAACACAAATATCGGGATCTTGCAAAACGGACCCCAAAGCGCAGCGTTGTTAGTCGCAAGCGTGTTAGTTGTAATCACTAAATCCATTCCGCATGGAGACAAGCAAGAAGCAACAATTCGCGCTACCTATACGAGGAATTCTGCCCGAAGAAAGCAACTGCGAACACTTGGGTTAGAACTACGGTGTTGAGCAACCGCAATAAAAAGCCTCTCAACTATATACTATATAAGCACCGCACTATCTAAATCGCCCATGCAATCTGTGATCTAAAAACAGATAGGACATTGGAAAATCGTACCATATTTTCACATCATAACACATCTCAGTTACCATTAAATACTTGATAAACACATCCTTGATATTAATACACTCTTTAAAACCAACATCTCGTTTACCATTTAAATATTTGACAAAAACATCCTCGACTTATTATTAAAATGAATTACAAGACATTACCAACATTTATAGAGAATTATATGAAATACCAACAAATACACCCATGAACAAATACTCTAAATCTCTACTAATACCGAAGTACTAAAAGACTGCAACATTCCGAGACCAAAATTGGTACTAAAACTATTGACTAATAACGGCATCCGTCCGCTAAGCATCCAAAAACTATGGAAGCCCCTCAGGGACATACCTGGACACTCGAAGGTGTTGCAGTTCTCGGACTGATTGTCGTCCCCGGGGCACGGGGCACCGAGGTAGAACGGACCGACACAGGAGCGAGTTCGGCTCCGTGTTCCGCCTCCGCAGATCACTGTACAATCTGCCCATGTCTCCCAACCGTCCCAAACTCCGTCCACTGAAAGCAACATCGTTGGCCACGTCACGGGACACGAGGGGAGGCGTTGTTAAACCTCTCCCCCTTCCCTTCCGAAGACGCTTCCTTTCCTTCTCCAACACACTACCTATTTGGTAAAATTCTTCGAAAATCGAAATTCTTAAAAAAAAAAAATTATCGACTTGTATTGACTCCCAGGAGTGCGTCATATGATATCAACACATACTGGGCCGTCATATGTTACAGCAACTATCCATGTATGGCGACAGAGTTCACGTGTGCTTTCTGCAAAGAGTGAATTAGGTGTCTGTCATCCGAGGTTGTTCAATGTCTCTTAAAAAATTACAATCCTAATTAAAATTCAATTTTGGTTCGGTTAACATTCTAGCCAACACCAAGATCTAACGATACCCAGTTGAAGTATTTGTCTCGAACAGGTACAGTAGACCTCGTATATACCGGCCTCGGATAAACCGGACCTCGCATATAACGGACTGAATCTGAAGTCCCAGGTCCCGTCTAACGCTAGCGACATATATATATTCAAATGATTCGAAAAATGCATATGTCTAGCGACATATGCGTATAACGGACAGAAATAGCCGGTCCCAATGAGTCCGTTATATGCGAGGTCTACTGTAGATCGCAAATATTTAACCCTCTCCCTGATGAATTAGGCACATATACAGCGTTTTTAGGGCATTTCCGGTTGGCTCCACCATGAAGAGAATGGTGAATAATAATACCTTTTTGTTTTTAACAGAATATTTCCGTTTTAAAATCATACAATCTCTGGAGTAGTCAAGCGCTGTAGGTGTAGCATGGGATTTACTAGGAAGTTGTTTGCAGATGTCTAGTTTCTATGTTGCCAGGCAAAGACAGCTGTACCCTTGTCCATATTTGGCAGTCTGACGGCACTGGGCGGGATACTGGTTCTGTTTCTGCCAGAGACCCACAATCGGCCCCTACCACAGACAGTAGAAGAAGTACAGTCGTGGGGAAGGAAAACCATAGACAAGAAAACTGATTCAGAAAAGAAATGCAAGATGGATAGCAAAAAGTTACCATGATCATCATTCCAGAAAAAAATATATTTATATTTGTATATAGCTTTATGTAGAGGATGTAATACCTTTTAAAATGCATGTATATGAAAACTCAATGTCTGTCCTCATTGCTTTCGATTACCTTTATGCTCTACCTCTCTCCAAGAAATATGTAAGTGTCTGGAGTAGCCAAGCGCTGTAGGTAGAACATGCATTAAAGGTACCAGTCTGCACCTGTCTCCATTAGATTAATAGCTACGTAGCCGTATATCAACTGCATTGCAGTTACCCATCATCACTCCGCAAATGAATCCTGTTAACATTATTACATTACTAGTACTTCTCAAGTGAGTGATTGCGATTGTGTTGTTTTGCATTGCAACTGGAATCTGCCACCCATACACAGCAATAAATACTTCTCAACATACAACACAGAAATTCATAAGAGAAATGTAAGATTTTCTCAACAAGGTTAAAAAGGAAAACTTTTATTGCCTTGTGTCATGAAGTAAAACAAAAACTTGAGTATAAATTGAATTAACTAAACGAAATTTGTTATAGTGTAAAACATAATACTTCAGTGTACATAGTTAGACTACATCTCACAATCATAGCCGTCTTGTACGAGATTATTTACTCCTTATTATAGTTACAATTGTTAAAGACAGCATTAGAGGAGATTCTTTGCTCACTTGCATACAATAGTCCTTGTCAAAGACGCTTTGTGCCAAGTTTTTCGATTGTTAATGATTTTTTTTGTATTTTCTTTTTAAAATTTGAAGTGTCACTTTTTAAAAAAATGTCAAAATTAAAAATCGAATTATTTTTTTTACAAGGACTATTGTATTCATGTACAACTATACAACTAAATAGAGAACATTACATGACATTCTGTACTTACTTTTACATAAGCACAATCATAATATGAGATTCTTTACAAACTTGCACATACTGTTAGTAGACAATACCATCTTGAAATGCCAATCGATGTATAAGTTTGGCCATCATTGTTAACCACTTATTCAACATACATGGTGGATATTTGTAAGATGAAGGGTTACAGTAAGTCTAAGGTATACTGTACATGTATCTAGTAAAATGTTGGTCTTTTGTTGGGAGGGCAGTGCCCAACGTTTAACGCCCTCCTACCAAAAGATCGATGGTTTATTAGTTTTACTAATATGTATCATGATATGCTCAACTCATAAAATCTGAGTATATGGGATGTCAGATACAATCAAATATGGAAACAAAGGAATGTTAATATTACTTTCCAATCCACATCAAACACAACAACGTAAAACAGAAACTGGATACATATTGGGAAATTAAAACTACCGGTACATGTAATTTTTTAATCAAATCAATTTGTCTGTTGTCTTGGATCTTCAAACAGAAATAAAACTACTTGTGATATAATTTGAAAAGTACATGTACTGTAGTTGATTTATTTCCCAAAAACTGTATTCCAGAGCATAACTACAAAGAAATATGGATAAAAAATAATATAATGTCCCAAAAAAGATAGCACTAAAATATAAAATAAATGCACCAATTGCACACACAGTAAATGGCAAAAATAATCTTTTAATAGCACTTGGTTATATGTCATATTTCAAATATGACATGCAGATACATTTGCATATCCATTGTAACACATTTAGAACATTTCTAGCAATTTGATTGGTCGAGAAATATAATCTTCCATGATGAAATATTGATGGACCCCGAAACAGCATCACGGCATATTCCACTTTTCAAAGTTCAGTCATGCTGTAATTCTTCAAATAATAATACCTTTCATATTATTAAGACATAGTTCTTTAAAGGCATAATATCACAGTCTGACACAAATTAAGTTGTCGTTTTGGACAGAATTGGAGTTAAAAATGCAAA
>JAUTBZ010121345.1:0-16076 GCA_032361785.1 Lepetodrilus galriftensis
CGTCGCCGATTTCCGTCGGGTTTCGGTCGTCTAGTGTGCGGTGCTCCAAATATCAGAACATGCTAGATATTGTGCGAGCGGTCGGCGACGGAAATCGCTAGTGTGCGGCCAGTGCTAGGGGATTATATTCACTGTAGAATATGCTTCATACCAAGTTGACATGTCAAGTCTGTTGTGAATGAAATATACAAATCGATGGCATATTACAAGTAATAGAAAGGATTAAATTCTAAATTACAAGTTACAAGCTAATGGAACCAACCAATCATGCATGGTCATCGGAGACGGTATACATCTTTCTTACGAGTGCAGGGACAACATTGATCACACATACATTGCGTTATTTGTATCCAAATTAGTGTGGGTCCCCTCCTCAATTCAATTCAATTCAATCTATTCTCGAAATATACACCAAATGGTGGTACATCATGTACTACATGTCACGTATTGAAACTGGACGGTACGAAATATTAAGTGTGGAAGAAAGAGCGTGTCCAAGGTGTAATGAGAGTGTGGAAGATGAGCGTCATGTTTTATTAAATTGTTCTGTATATATGATGATTTAAGACACAGTATGTATACTGCAGAATTGTTTATGCCTAATTTCACGATATTATCAGATGTTGACAAATTCTCGGTACCTTTTAGTCATAAAAATCGTATTTTACCTTGTGCCAAAACCTCTTTTTTTTTAATACTGCAAATTCGGTCTTGGCTTTTATATAAATGAAAACGTATATAATAGTGTATATATATATGTATACCATTGGCATTGTTCTTTATTTGTATTGTATCGTCTCTCGTAATTCTTTTAGAATGGCTTGTATATATTATATTTTGTATATGACTATGTATTTTTACTGTATAAATATACAAGGTGAGACGTAAATAAAATATCTGTCTGTCTGTCTGTTTGTCTGTCATATGAGAAAAGCATTCAAATTCAATAATGTATAATGTAAATAATCGTGGTATCAAAACAGTGTCTATCGTAATATCATCATCACCTGCTATGATAGAGTGTACTACGAGTACAGTGCACTGTTTAGGTTTCTCATTGTACATGTGATGCAACTTGTGTTTCGGCCGGAAAGTTTGTACCTGCTCTCAATAGCATATTATGTTTATTATATCGGATGTGTAAACAAAAAGGTATTATCGAACATATTTGAAGAAAGAAACATACTAGAAGACTCGTGTTTTACCTACCTAAAATATCTTTATAGCACGAATGCTATTATATTCGTATGAACTCAATTCTGGGGTTAAACCTTGGAGTAAATTCATAAAATGAAAACAACACATTACCAAACTGAATCCCATCACAATTTGCTGTTCGACTCTCGGCTACTGGTAGGGCGTCTGGATATACAGCACTGCACGTGATATCCTTGCTTTACATGGACCACCAAAACTTTGCGCTGATTTTATGCGATTTTAATTATAATGCCCTGTGTCGATTTAACTGTGGTTTCATACACTAAACATGCTTACCTGGTTGTACACAAAGTACAATGAATAGGGCATAACTGTAGCTTGCATGCGTACTGCATATTAAAGATTTGGTTTGGAGTATCATGATCAGCAAAGGTATATATACTGATGAAAATAAATAAGTGACCATGTGAAGAGTAACGGTTCTTGCACACCGGAGGAGAATTTCGCGGCGACAAAACCGGTAATATATGTTCGGAGATAGAACCGTATCATTTATCTTTAGATATGGTTTACTTTTGATGTTCATTATTTAAATTTAACTTTTCAGTATTTTTATCTATATGCTTGCACACCGAAAGCGAAATTAAATGTCCTCACACATAAGAGGCGAACAAAATATCGCCGCACCAATCAGCAGCGACATCAAAAGATTCTATCGACATAAATATTATGTCGTTGCGAATTTCCCTTATGTGCAACGATATATAATAATAGATATAATATATAATAATATATAAATTATAAGGTTCTATCTCAGAACGTATTTCGCCGATGTTGTAGCCGCGAAATTCGCCTCCGGTGTGTAAAAACCTTCAATTCGTGTCTTTTGTAGTAATGTCGATACTCGCTACCAATCTAATCAAAATCGACCCGCCTTCTTTAAACATTTTCGACATTATTTTGGAAATAAAAGGAACCATTGTCCAACTATCTGAGCGTCAATTTTCATATTAAATTTGATTTTTTTAAAATGAAATTTATACTGGCACTGAATGTCATTAAAACCAATCATTAGTTTAATTTGTGTTATTTATAAATTATAATTCTACATAATTCAATTTTCTCAATTTAAAGTAATTCGAATATTTTGTTGTTGTAATGTATAGATGTATCCTTTATTCATGCGAATTAATGCGAATAAAATTGACTCACTCCCAAACCGCAATTAATTCGATTTTGATACAGGCTTTGCGGGTGGATATCAGAGGTATGTTTACACCCCGAACACCTACAAACACCCCATCTTTGAAGACGGAACATTGGGATTAAAGTAAGTGGAAAACAGGAGAGCATCGCAGTTAGCTTTATACTATGGTAATCTCTCGCTAACGCTAATCGCGATCAGGCTTTTGTAGACACAGATACACGCCAACGTTTCTAGAGATGTTGGAATTTTTTCTACGGTAGCTCTCGCTCTTTCTGAAGCTGACAAACTATTTTGACAAAGTTGTATTTGCATATGAAAGTGTTTGCTCTGAGGATGGAGTTCAGTTTTTAACGAGTATTAAATTGCTTTTCTTTTTGAGCAGTATTTATGATAACTTGCAAGTACATGTATGTAGTTCTTATATTCATACATATGTCTTAACTGGGTCAATTTAACGAGGGAAACCTATTTTATGATTAGCAGTAACTTCATAATTAAGCTAGATATCTATTATGTCATATTTTTTATAATTTTATGATAGTTATTACTTAGGAGATTCAGTTATATGGATTAGTAAGAATCCTTGAAGTTTACTGCTACTATTTATTAACTTAAGTGATAATAATGACATTTATGCTGAACAATTTGAACAATATTCGGATATTATTGGAGTAAAACGTGAATCGTTCTACATTATTATATCAGTATATGCAATGAAATTAATGACAATACTCTAAAATAAGTCCCAGGATAAACAATTTAAAATGTATTGCATAATTATTCGCAGTGACGAGTCCGTATTTGCTTATAATGACTTAAACTTTCAAAGGACCCCAAAACAGGAATATGACAAATACAACGCCCTATTAGTGGTGATAGTACTACCAGGAACATAATAAAAACTCTTTTCTGATGTCAAAACCATGATTGATAATATTTGAGTACAAAAGAGTAGATGGTTGTGCTTCCTGCCTGTAGAGGTATTCGCGCGTGCCGCGTAGATATTGCTACAATGATACAAAACGCCAATTGCGCGAGATAAACTCCGAGAATATTTACTAAAGGATGGATGGTGTGACTAAATAAAAAGCACACCTACAAAATGAAAACACAAATATAAAACTATGTTATATTACAACATTTCTCTTTGGGGACATCCGAATCTATTTTGTTTTATTATTCGCATGACGGAATTTCTTGAACTGGACATGTAATGAAGATGGAGGCAAAACATATCCTTGTTGTAGTCAATAAACCATTCGGAATATGGTCATTTATCATCAGTGTCATGCTGTTTACGTTAATATATTATTAAGTGATATTTTACTGTACAAGTATGAAGAAATTCCATGAATTTGAAACCGGAAGGATATCTATTTTTATTTTTAAACTTTAGCATTGTCCCGTTAATGTCAAATCTGCATTTCAAAAAGAGGGTTATCGTTGTTTCGTGCGTGCGTGTGCGTGTGTGTATGTGCGTGCGTGCGTGCGTGCGTGCGTGCGTGTGTGTGTGTGTGTGTGTGTGTGTGTGTGTGTGTGCGTGATATAGAGAGAGAGAGAGGGGAGGAGGAGGGTTACAGCTGCTTTCAAGATTATTTCACTCATATTACAAAATGTTAACTTACGACAGTAGGAAACGTGCAGCTTCTAAATGTAACGCTTGCTATTTCAGTAAACCTGCGAGCGCTGGATGATGTTCACGAACCAAAGATGATAACTGCAGGACGTTATATTATAGTATTATAACGTGTAAGCAATAATTTAACTTATAAGACAGTAGTCGGTTTATAGTATTAACTGTCAGAAATCGGATGAGTTTTACTCATTTCTGATAAGTGTTACACATTTCCGAAGTTTTACACATTTCTGATAACATTTACACATTTCCCCTGAAATTATGCCGTCTTCTTCATGAACACACGTCATTTATAGTGTGACTTTTCTCGACATTTCTAAATCTAAATGCACCCTAAACAACGGAGACATCAGTATATATGCGAATACACGAGCTCTTGATAGAATTACTGAAATTAAGACAACTTTGAGACTAGGAGAGTGAATTGCATAGTAACATTCCCAGATTAGACGGAGCTGGATGGAAACATAAACATGAGACTTGTGTGCAAACGTTTATTTCTCTTGGTACGGGTAGAATGTGTAGGTAAACATGTCTGCTGAGTTTACCCGTGTAGCAGAGATAAAAGAGAATATAGATGTTGGATGCTGGTTCGTCAGTCCAATCTATGTAGTCCGTCTTCTCCTGATCATGTTCAGATCTAGAGGGGAAAACATTTTTCCAATTATGGGAAGGAAATTCTTTGGATTGCTTCCAAAGACTGGTAAGTATTCATTTATTTCTAAGAATGACATTTTACTGAAATGGTGAAAAGGGGATGCTAATTCTGTATTCATCGGTATAAGCCGCAGCATTGTATGTATGCGGTAATTCCTTTGTGAGATATATAATATGGATTATTGTATTATAATGTGTGTGTTATACCAAAATGACATAAGACAGACAACATTCTTTGGCTCTCATGAAAAGTTGGAACAAGTGACTTGGATCAAAGGACTTTGAATAATTATGATACAATATTATACCATTTATCTATATAGTATATTACTATATAGATAGATGGTATACTATTTACTTATTCAAAGTCCTGTGCTTGGGTGGTTTTAGCACACACTCCTTCATTTTATCACAGACCATCAGCATATCTGGTCTGCAACAAGGTTCAGTTTTAAGAGCACCTTTATCTCATGCGTTGGAGAATGTATTTTTATTAAACATAGAACATTAAATTTTAGTATTTTCTTCCAATATTGATAATATTAGATAGGCACACTACACTCATGATCTGATGATACAACCTATTAGCATGCATGATAACAAAAATACTGATTTATTAATAGTGTCTTTATAATAGTAATTATTTAGTGTCATAAGCAAATACATAAGCAAATGTATTATATTGTAAGCGTGCACAGACCTGTGTTTCTCAGTTACAGTCGCTTTTACGACAGCGTTGAGATGCTTGATTGTCAAGGCGTACTACTGGTACTGCGTATACATTCTGAGATAGTGTGTTCATTGTGCTATATACGCGAACGCGTATTTAGCGTAGCGCAAGTCACACGTAACAATCATATTTCAAACTATACTATTAGATATTTGATTAATCGTTTCCCTGCTGGATTAGGCACAGTCACTGCTCTTTAGGGCATCCCTGGTTGCCTTCAGCATGGAGAGTTAATATAGGAGAAGATTCAGATTATAAATTAAAATATATAATCATTTTAAATATCGACCGAACTTTTATAATAGTATTAATGTTATGATGTACATTTTAAGTTCATTTACAATTTTAAAATACTAATCAATACATTTGTTCTTTGACAGCGATGTACATCTTTTGCATTCAATAATATATATATTTAGACCGCATGATTGATAATTTCTACAAAAGATACGTGCATAATTAATTGTATAAATAAATGACCTAATACACACTCGCATACGATTGCATACATGAAAATATACCTTAAAATCAATTTTGCGATTATTTGAAAACTACAATAACATAAATGTAGACTTGTTCGTATTTATTGGCATTATAAAATATTGCCCTTCGCTGACTATAGAGTTACGCCCCTTATATCGATATAACACAGATTAGTGATTTATTACTATTTATATTGGCTTTTGTTTGCGTGTGATAATTTTCAATGAATGTGCGTCCATTTAAAACAAGTTTTTCCTTTAACAATTATGACTTTGACCTATCAAATAATTATTTAATGACATTTTTCTTTTGTAGAATTACGACCTGCTAACAGTATGAGTAGAAATAGTATGTGGTATTTTTTAAAACTTTAATTGTAATAATATAATCAGTACCTGTGACATGGCTATTACATAATTGTATTGTTTAATTAATGATAGTTAATCTCTGGTATTATGGCTATACTAGTATATTGTGTATGCTTTTCATTTGGTGTGGTATGCGAAAGCATAATGCGATTAGATATGACAAATTTACAAGGCATAAATAAATATATCGATATAGGGCCTACATCATGGGTGAGGATTGCAATTGACAAACAATAGTTTGGCATAAGTAAATGCTCGCCTGTACATCGTTGTTTTATTTAAACAATATTTTTTCTCTCGTGAAAATATAAGCTAGACAATCTAGAAGACATAAATAATTATACCGATATATACACATCACGAGAGTTAGTGAATGATTTGTGAGTTTAACGTCGCCGCGGGAATGAATCTTTCACCCAGTTTACGACAAGTATTTTGGCATAAGTACAAGTAGGATACACGTATCCAAATACTGGATTTAAACCCGGACCTAAATGTAATCGGGTGGCTGTATCACCACCTACAAGCTACCCCAGTTCCACAACAGACAATAATATACACTGTGCGGTGTTGATGCTTGGTAACTGCGCATGCGTCGGACAGAAAGTACAGATAGAACAGCTAGAAAGGAGCAGCCCCCTGTCCAGAATGTGCGTCCAAGACTGTCAATGGAACACCACCATAATGTACGTAATATACAGACTTAACTCAGTCCTACCACATACTCTACATAGACTTAATACAGGTACACATGTAGATTTTCTCCACTCACAAACATCCTAACAGACTTCATGTGGGGTGTTTACTATTGGAAGCCAGTAAGAACAACACAAAACTTATACCGTATATAATTTATCCTGCAAAATCGAAAACTAATGTCACCGATTTTCCCGACTTAACGACGATTGGAAAAATCTCAGGAGCAAACAAGACATATTTTATCGGTGCGCTCCTTCCAAACTCTCTCAAACTGGGTCCTTTCTCTTGATCAAAAATTGACAAGGAAATGTGCTAAAGATTTCTGCATTCCCTCAAATGGATCAAGCGAGCTTATCAAACCTTGCGCGTCTGTTTGCAGTCCATCAATATATTATCAGCAGAAAGACGGGGTATGTCTGCCACTAAATACGGACACTATTATTAACTCTCTTATCTCTACCCTTATCACGTGACAGGCACCTCAGCCAATGAAAATCAGTCTTTTGGAGAATAGTATCCTAATATTATCATGCAATTTGCTATAGAGTATCATTTGTCCATAGTAGAACCGTACACGGGTATCCAATCGGGTATGGTCTACCAACACGGATCGTAAATGTTATGTAATCAGCCACCCGACTGATATGAACTGAAACCAGTGGACATTTGTGGACGAAATGTGACCCATTTTAATCTAGGCATTAGCAGACGACATTTGTGTATGTGTACCCACCGGTGTTTGCGATGGATTTGGCTGAGAGTAACCAGTTTAACGTCGTTGATTCTGGAACAAGGATGTGCACTCTGAGACGCCGTACCGGATGCATCTCTTCGGCCATGAACTGACCATCCTGCACCAATAGCACAGTGACATATACCTCTCTCATCCGAATGGACATTATAGTCGCTAAGAACTAAGGAAATATGTTGAGAACGAAACGCACCCGTCTTTGCCACTAAAACAGGAACGCCTTTACTACAATTTGGTCAAATTTGATTTCCAAAAGTCCATGAAATTTGATGTGCAAAAGTCCAGGAAGTCTTTATAGGAAACGAAGGACAGCCATTCCTAAAAGTCCTACGTAATGACGTCAGTGAATTCTTTGAAATGGATTGTAACAGTTATAATGCAACTGGTGTAGTAGTGTCAAAGGATGTTCCAAGAATAACGTGTAAACGTGAAACCCAATAAAAAGAAAAAAGAAAGAAGAGGAAACAAGATCGAAACATTAAACGAACGCTGTACTGTTCTGTGAGTCCCATTATCCCACTACCCCACCACTACCACACCACCACACCACCTGTGTTTAAAATAGATACAAGACAAGCAATGCCAACAAACCCCAAACGTCCACGCAGGGACGGAAACACGGAAACCATCCGTGGAACTTCAGCGGAAACCTCTCCGGAAAATGGAAGATTCCGGAATTGTGAGAGATCGGTTTTGAAGTCAGGTTTGTACCTAATATAAAAGTATTTACAGCTATAGAACTACTTCCACATACACGTGTGATGTAAACTGCTTCAAATTCCAGTATTGTTCCATGTAGAATTCGAGTACGGATTGTTCGTGATGTGGTCGCTATGTCGTTTATAATAATTTATTTGTTGATCAATTTGCTACTGATGATTGGTGATTACTATACTAATGTAAATCTGCAGTTTTTTTAAATTAAAACTAATGTAGGCCAATTTTGTAAAATATAAAGTTGGGGGATAATTATTGGGGGATATATTACATATATTACTCTATGTGGAAAACTAGTAATAATGTTGGAGCAATAGCGCTACAGAGCTAACGTGTTTTGTTATATACATATCCGACGTTAAAGAAAAGATGTTTCACGATGACCATTATTTGACATGGCGATAAGCATACACATCTCACATTTAAAATAATTGCAAAAGTTACGACTCTATCTAATACTCTTCAACACGAGCACAAGGTTTTATGCATGCCATTTTATCCGCCAAATTAGAAACGCACAAAATTCAGCATAATTGACTCAAAATAAACACGCACCTGTCAAAATGTCTAAGACATTACATGTCCTTATTTACCTCAAAGTAAAAAATCGAGAACATATAAACCGGAACTACCCTAGACACACGATGTCCTTTAATACGGGTGGTCCATAAATCATATGTGTGTACCCACACTCCAGCAAATACCTCCTACCCGAGGGTAAGAGGGTAGGAAATGGGTGGTATTGTCTACAATATACAAATACTGTCAACAGGTCGTAAACACCTCCACACTATCGTTGGCTAGCACGGTCAACAGGTTTATTAAATAAAGGATGGTTCCAGTCTGACTTGTAATGTATATTGATTATTCTGTACGGTAATTAAGTATACATTTATGTATAAATTATGGGTGGTTTCAGTGTAACTTGTAATGCATATTGATTATTCTGCACGGTAATTAGGTATCCCTTTATGTATAAATTGTGGGTGATTTCAGTCTGACTTGTAATGCATATTGATAAGTATGTACAGTAATTATATATTTCTTTATGTATTAATTATGGCCTATTCAATTTAATTATATATCTCTTTATGTATGAATTATGGCGTATTCAATCTTGAATATGTTAGACTTTTTCAAGAGATCTTGAAAATGTGCGTACAAACGTAGGAGAAAAAATAGTATTTCCTATTCAACCGCATACGTTGATCTTGCTTTATAACAATAACATGTATTCAATGCATTTCAATGTTCACAATATTTTAATAATTAAATTATCCTGTTCATTAAAAACCAATATACTGGCAGATTCGTCGAATACATGTTGGCGTAGATGCATGCCTTGCTGGCCTCAAATATCAATATTCCAGTATGGTGACCTCTCAAATCCACTCTGACCTATCGCATCCACACGGAACACTGACCTCTCACATCCACACGGAACACTGACCTCTCGCATCCAAACACGAACATACAAATCAAATCTCACATCCACACTGAGATTGGTATTAATGTCAGCGCTATGAGCATACCTAGTGTGAAGTTTGGAGCAATATAAAAATTGACATATTATTATTGTTATTATTATTATCTTTTTATTTTTTATTTATTATTATTATTATTATTATTATTAATTATTATTATTATTATTATTATTAATATATTATTAATATTATTATTATTGTTATTATTATTATTTTATTATTATTATCCTAGAATCCCCAAATAATTTTTAAATATTCCTCACATATCGATAACAATTCTACAAATATTACATTTAAAGACAAGACAAGACAAACAGATATTGTATTATTAACCTCACATAGAATATAGTACATAAAATAAATAAAATATAGCAAATGTGCCTTGAATCCAACAAGAAGGTAGAATCAAAGGGCTCCGTCATTTCGTGAAGTATGTCAAAGGTGGCAACGTTGAGTGTTTGGCCCTCGAAGGTTTGCCACGCGTAAACTTGTTATCAACGTCGAGGAGTCGCAAGTCAGTTAAGAGGCCAGATCTCCCGCACGACACCCAAACTCTTGTCACAACCTACACGCCGCAGCAATACCAGAGCGGACTTTCCATCTCCGGCGTAGAACACTGGCCATCGACTGAGAGCATATTGTGGGGTTTTTTTAAAAGTAGAATTATGTGCAGTTTGGTGCATATCTTCGGATGCATGCAGGTGTACGCGTAGATGAAAAATTCCGCAAAACAATATGTTCAGTTTAATTATTAGTCATTACATTTATTCATCATTATTTTAAACGCTCATTAATACAAGTATTATTATTATTATTATTATTATTATTAATATTAATATTATTATTATTATTATTTAGTCTTTTATTATTATTATTATTATTATTATTATTTAGTATTAGTTTATTGATTGGGGTAGGGTCTTGTTTCTTAATAATGAGTTAATTATGGCATAATGTCACAGTGGAACTGACGTATTCGTCCATGCTAGACTATGTATAATGATAACGATGCTAGTGTCACTATAGGTAGTCTGGTGTTTAAAGTGTATTCGCATCTTACTCAACGATATTGGCCCGCTGAGAGTTCTTAAAGCCACCTTACCGCCAGAGAATCAGACCATACTGTCCCTTTAATCCGGACTATTTTGTAAATGAATTGTCGCGCCACCATCAAACGTACACCCGTGACTGATCCTCTTTAAATCCCCACGTCATTATCCTCCAGTAAGCTGGCACACTTGTGGATCCATACAAAGTATAGTCCAAATCCAGTGACTGACGCTCATGCTGTGGGACCATTACCATCATCGGATTTCCGGTATAGGACTTAGCTTTCAGAACATTGCCATTTACAGAACTCTCGGAGCAGAGAGTTAAATAATCGGGACAATATTTCACTTTACTTTTAAGTTTAAATCGGATCGACCGTACTGGTCATGCTGTTATGCTGCTAATTTCGAGGGGGGAGTATTTCATCATTAAAAGCGTATTTTCGGTATTGGTTTATTCCTTTGAAAGACTTTCTTGGACCCATTGGATACCGATTTTCTCTTTAGTTTGCAGTTTGTATGGAATTGGTATAGGTGACCTTCTGTAGTGTGAGGCACCTTTGGGTCAAGATGTCTCGGGGGATATTACGCCTGCTCGTTAAAGTGCAATATAGCGCGTATTTATTGCTCAATTTGGCATCGGCAGAATATAGCTCCAGCGTTGAAGTCACAACAGCATAATATATTATTGACTATATCATCAAGAACACGGATTTAGACTTCATCACAATTGTGGTTTGGGAATAGAATTTGGCTCACTTTGGTGTTAACAATAACTTTACGAAGAAAGTGTTGTGCAGTAATGAAATACATGAATGGGCAAAGTTCGCCTTTCATCATCACTAGAAAGTTTATACATTAAAACGAGAAAAACACTCTTCTAGAACTTCACATGAGATCCATTTACGCATTAGGTTCCAAATAACTTCATATATTAAATGAATGTTAAATTGATCGTTTGTAATTGCCTCATGTAACTGTGGTAAGTTTTTCCAACCTACAGTCGTATAACACGTTACATTGTAGTGCGTGTTTATAGCGTTGCTTTATCAAATCAACCAAGAGTTGTGTATACATATTTGTCAATACCATTCTGTAGGAGTCTAGACAGTAGATTATACTGAAGTTGAAAACAAACTACACCAATTTCCCTGACTGTTAGTGCAAACATATATTGTCTACTATTGTAATTTTTCTAATCGATCCAAAATTATTCTTTGATGCGACAATTTACATATTTATATAGCGAGCAGGCGCATATATTATTATTACCATTATTGTTATTATTATTACTATTATTATCTTAATATTCACGTTTTCCACGTGAGTTACACACCCATTGCCAGGCATTGGCCCCAGGAGAATACGATGTAATAACTCCGTCATCCATAAACCCCGCCATATTAACCCAATAAGTGAATACTCGTCTACTGCTCGAGGCGACTTCTAACATTTTGCGCGAAGACCTGGGTAAATGGATAAAACGAACATGTTGAATTCCCTGCTAGGAAAACACCTATCAAAATTCACCACAGTGACGTCATTGAGCCTTGCTTCCGTCGGCGATACCTTAGGGGGGAAATGTACACCTCCCACTCTCAGTAGTGTAGTTATGCTGATGAGGGATCATCCTTGGGTCCCAGACTCCGTGTCTATCCTTACAAGCAATGTGCAACTGACCTTGGAATATTAGAACTCTCTTGGCACCGTTTTCACTTTGAATCCGTCAACCAATTAAAACCGTTCTTCTCTGTCCGGAAGTGAGCATAGACGTAGCCAGAAGCAAGTTGCTGGGGTTGTCCTGTTGTCATTTGTGTTGGTGTCGTTTTCTATAGAGCCACCACAACGGTCTAGTCTACAACGGTAGTAACTTATTTCTTTAATATGGAATGTATATGGTATTAGATTATATGTATCTATCACAGTACGTTCCACATAAACTGATCAAATCGCTGTGTTACTAAAGGTTCTGATAAACCAACGAATAAATTACCACTGACGTAAATTGATATCAAGTTCTGCTTGTATGGAAGAATATCTCGCATATAAGGTGGGCTTTTTAGAAGATGAATTTAAAAGTATCCATATTAAACTAATAAATAGTGTGTTTGCTTGTAATCTTGCCATCATCTTTGTTAAATGTTAAAGTTATCAACACTATCTAACACTTGTCATGTCAGAGAACGGTTCTGGTGTTATCCACTTATGTAGCAATGTAGCAGCTGAGTGATTTATGTATTGCTTTCTGAACAGTGAAAAAAAATAATGTTTTCATTTTACTAAATACAGTACTTAACAAGGTACACGTACTCAGTACATTAAGGTTGATGCTATCACTAACGGATTGCATTTTGTATTTAATATTCATTAAGACTTCTGAGTGTTTAGTTCATGCATACATGCATATTTTGCAATCATCCTAAATAATTTTATCCGGACATTATTTAACTATACATTTGGTTTAATATGAGCTGCATCTATCTTATTGTTCAAGATTGTAAAGCATATTTATTAATATCCTATTATTACCAGTTAATGTCCCTGTTTTTATAATAACCATTACCATTGTTGAAAGTTATATCCGACGTTTATCGTTACTGCAAGTACCACTTAACCGATCGATTGGAAATCAGCCAATAGCAACAATCTATCACAGGTGCGCGCGGACCTGAAAGAAGACAACATTGGAGATTAGTTAACAAAAACATACAGCCTTGGAGGTTAGCAAATCGTAGTTATATGTTCGTGCCGGTAAATTGGTGTCGTTTTACCCTAAAGATAGCTTCTACTTAATGTTTTCAACTGCATTCATGCTAAATTACATCAACATCTTCAATTTATATTCATGTGTATGATGGATCATCTGAATAGCCTCTTAGTCATATTACAGGAAATAGTGTCCCGTCAATGTGTATACAGTACATGTTAATGTGGCTGTTTATTGTCAATTGCTTAATGTGTTTATAAGTGACAAGTCTTGTGTAGTTTACTATTAACGTAATTGAAATTATTTGTTATCTTTACGACATATTAACAGATAAAATTGATGTATTGATAAAAGTTAATGATCCCAATGGGCAAATGCACATGTCATGTTTCTGTAAATTGTGTTTCTTAGTTGTTTATAAACTCGATTTGGTAATCCAAGTTTGTAGTGCCTTATAGCTGCATGGATCAGATGTAATATATCATACAAACTGGCTTGTAATTGAGAGAGAGAAAAAAATGGTATACTTCTTTAATAGCTCTTCATCACGAGTTTCTTAGATTATTCAATTTGCCACACTATACAGTACCCATGAAGCCTTAAATACCACACGAACTAACTACAGAATTTCCCCTAAACGTTTCCCCATTGCTCCAGTGAGCGCTGCCATCATTGCATAGCTACTGACATTGCTCACAGCTTTCAACATGTTAAAAAAAAGGACGTAGATTCTGTTCCATGGAAGACTATAATGAGGAATGGTTATGTGTCCAGAATTACACGTAGACATCAAGAACTAAAGAGGCTTTTAGCTACGTTCCTAAGTGAGGGCTTGAACAGCGATCTGCTTGAAGTGGTAGATCGTATAGTTGTGTTTACAAGATTTGGTTTTGTTTTCCTATTGGACACGGCGCGAGATGACACAACGGCTTGCATTAACTCCACTTCCGGTGTATGCTAAAATCCATTACAAACCGCGATGACTTTCGTTTCCATTGCGTTTAGTTAAACTTTGGTTGTTTGCCTTTCTATAATAGTATTTACAATATGCCATGGAATTCTGTTTTACGTTTTAGTGAAGATATCAAGTTTCCAATTTTAGTTTGTGCCCAATGTTGTCACAATCAGATAACAGTTTCAATAAAATCAATACGAATTTTAGTGTGGTATTGTCACAGTAGAAAGTCAAATGTAGCATCACACACGTTAATAGGAATTGTCTTTACATTCATTCACTTCGTCTCTTTCTCTTTCTCTCTGTCTCACTCTTTGTCTCTCTCTCTCTCTCTCTCTCTCTCTCTCTCTCTCTCTCTCTCTCTCTCTCTCTCTCTGTCTCTCTCTCGCTCTCTATTTATTGCTATTTGTGCACTATTGTGTACAGGCTATATATCGTTGTGATTCAAACATTGTTGTAATATACTCGGTATTCGGTATAGTAATACTGGTATTTGTGACTACGTCTGTTCCATGGTCGTGTTCTATTTCAGCACCGTGTGGAAATGGACAGTTTGGAGATGACTGTTCCTATTCGTGCCACTGTGGAGGACAATGTCAGGAATCTGGGGAGTGTACGAACCCATGTGACAAAGGATGGGTGAAGGGAGGGAACCTTTGTCAGAAACGTAAGTGATTACACATCTCATACACACTTCGACCAGAATACTCTAGCACTGTAAAAGTGAGAACATACTTTACAATGAACATTATTTTACAATGCAAATTATACCTTTCTAGAGTAAATTATACCTTTCTAGAGTACATTATAGTAAATTATACCTTTCTAGAGTAGATTACGAGCATAGTCTAAGTCATGCGACTCAAAGCGACGAAGGCATACTACGGATTACCACATGTGTCGCCATCAACATGGCATAGATGAAGATGTACACATCTGTATATTTAATTTCATTTTTTTCATGATAGGATAGTCATATTGCACAATACATTTCGCATAATACACATTTATCTTTTATTACTAGGGCATCTGCTTTAACAGTTATTACCATGTTGATATTCCACATTGACATTTACTACTTCATTTCGTATGCTGTGTGGAAGTAGGCCTATTCTTTCGGGAAAGATGTGTCATCATGGTAAAGCTAAAACATTCTGTATGTTCTGTTCTGTATGTATTGTATTGTACTTCTGTATATTCTGTGTTGAATGTTATGTATGTTCTATATATCCTGATCTTCTAGACTCGGAGGAAATAAAGAATTATCTATCTATCGCATGGTCGACTTATCGACTTATCATTACACCCCTAATGTTTTGATATTTGGAGCACCAGACACGGAAATCGGCGACGCGTCGGTGACGGAAACCGCTAGTGTGCGGCCAACAATAGAGAAAGAAATGATCGAGTCATTGCTGATCATTACCAGGGTATCGTTTCTCAAAGCTCTCATATCCACTAAGAGAAGAGCGGAA
>JAUTBZ010121356.1:0-34537 GCA_032361785.1 Lepetodrilus galriftensis
GCCAACACGAGAGCAGAATGCCGCCATTGTGCTGCCGGATTGCTAAACTTAGTCCGGTAAGCGGTCCGTCGAGGAAACGTAGGACCTCCTTGACAAAATGACGTTGTCCGGACAGCTGTATGTCGTTGGTGGATCGCCCTTTTGCATAACGCCGGCCTGAAGGCGGCCCGCCAGCGGCTCGTCCCCTCTTATAGCGACATATGTCGCTGTTTTAATTACCGTTTGGTATGCCGACGTTTACCGAAAAGTGGATTTTGGCACCGTCAGAATGCGAGGGAAAAGGACGTCGGACCAACAGCTGAATGCCGCCGACGGGCAGCCCAAGTTATGACGGGCGGCGCGACTCCGACCCGACGTAGTTGTGCTATCTGGGAAGGTGAAGCTCACATATGATATTTTTAGTCACATGCACCGATTATACGAGGGCAGTCCGCCGTCGGCAAGCTGAATGAAATCGCCGTCGCTCGCGTCGTCGCCAAATCGTGGTCGGACCGATATAGTTGTGCAAAACCTATAAGGTGAAGGTCACATATGACTTGTGCTTCCAAAAGGTGGAGCCACATGCAGCGATATATTGAAGGCGGTCCGCGGTCGGCAAGTCGGCAGAAATCGTCGGCGAATGCAGCGTCGATATTCGCGGGCGTACCGACCGCGTAGTGCGACTTTACGCGGGCGGTCCACCGTCGGCAAGCTGGATGAAATCGCTGCCGCCCGCGTCGCCAGTAATCGCGGTCGGCCCGCCGTAGTTGTGCTATCTGGGATCTATATATCACACATTATATATCACACATATCACACATTATATATCACACATATCACATATGTGATATGTGTGATATATAATAATGTGTGATATATAGGTGATGTGAGACATATATACTATATCCAGGGTTTCTCCGAATGCGCAATCCTGCGTCCCATATGCAAAAATTGCAAGTTTGGACGCACTTTATTAGTATATCAACATGCGTCCCCGAGAACCCTGTCATATGTGATTTTTGACGTGTCGATATATCTTAATGTGTGACATGTGTGATATATCTGATGTGTGACATGTGTGATATATCTGATGTGTGACACGTGTGATATATAATCATATATATGTGTGATGTGTGACATGCGTGATATATGTGATGCCTGACATGTATGATATATCATATATGTGATGTGTGACATGTGTGATATATGTGATCTGTGACAGTCCGTGCTTCTCTTGCAGGGGCGTTCTTCATTCCCTACATAATATTCCTGGTGCTGTGTGGTGTGCCACTCTTCTTCATGGAAGTCTGCTACGGCCAATTCTCAAATCTCAGTCCTGTCGCCATCTGGAAAATATGTCCGCTGTTCAAAGGTAAGTGTCGAACATGCTTGAAATGTGCCGATTATCGATGAATTCTGTAGACGTACATGTGCCAGTGCAACACAATCTGATTGGTTCCAATGCCGCTAAAACAGACTAGACTATAGACTGCCCACATCCTGTTTGAAACAGCAATGTTCTAAGGTAACATCAGCTCCATTCCAGCCCATAGTGTCTTCAGGTCGAAGTTTAAAGGTCACACCTTGTAGTTACGTCATTTGTTACGGGAGTGCCCTGGCTGCCGATCCTTATCTGGCTTTTAATGAATGGATTATCATGATAGCCTGCTTCCTGTGGGGAGGGAACCTGAGATACTGCAGGGCGGTGATTGCGATCGACTGTGCAGGGAGTAGGATGCTGTTAAGATGAGAGCTTGGGGCAATGCCTAATTCATGCCGAGAGATGTCGAGTCGATATGTGCAGGTCATTTACACCGAACATCGGGTCATTTACACTGAACATGCCGGCATGCATAGTAATGCTATGATTCATTGTTTCCTCTAGTCTGGCACTCGGCATTAAATAAGGGGTAAGGCAAAGACTGGTCTTCTCAGAGTCTGTATAATGTGTGTGGGGGGTATCCATGCTTTAACTGTGATGTGATATTCCTGTGAACTTGCAATTACAGCTAGTGGAAATCTAGACGTTATGGTGTGGCATGACCTGACCTGCATTGAGACACCTATTTAGGAGAATATCTTGGTAAATACTTCATGGAATAAAAAAATATTCATAAAATTCTTAAAATTTGCATAAATAATTAATTAATTAATAAATAAATTTGCAAAATTAATTAATTAATTCATTAATAAATAAATAAAGATTCATGTCTATATAGCTATCATAAAATCTTTTCAGTAAATATTCACGTAGAGTGATGATGTCCGAAAATTGGAACAGACAAAAAGGCTCACAATTAGGCTTACAAGCGTTGATACAATTCTTCACATGATGGTTTACATCACTGCATGTGCTCTTGCCAATCTCATCCCTCTAAATAACATAATATTTAGTACAAATATTAGGTGAGAACCATTTAGACAAGAGCCATTTAGACAGAATCATCAATGGAAAATTTCTGAACGTTTGTTTTTGGTGTATAGGTCGTACATTCTACGAAATGTGTGTCTGAATAGCAGGCCATGCCAATCTATTGTACAAACAGAAACATGCACCTATACAAAACATGCACTTATGTGTGAGAATTGTGATAACCTTGAGACTTGTCATCAATAGCTGCCAAAAACAACTGGTGAAGGACCATTAAGTACCAATCACCACCGCCATCCATCATCCAGTCATAGGCCTTTGTAACCTGGCAAGCACACAAAGCACACAAGGCACAACACAGAAGGCTGTAATGTTCTACAGTATGCCTATTAATCCTCTCCACGCTGAAGGCGACCAGAGACGCCTTAACCCTCTCCCTGCTGAAGGCAACCAGAGATGCCCTAATGAGCAATACCTATGCCTAATCCAGCAGAGAGAGGGTTAACGCTCTCCCTGCTGAAGGCAACCAGAGATTCCCTAACGAGCAATACCTATGACTAATCCAGCAGAGATAGGGTTAACGCTCTCCCTGCTGAAGGCAACCAGAGATGCCCTAACGAGCAATACCTATGACTAATCCAGCAGAGAGAGGGTTAACGCTCTCCCTGCTGAAGGCAACCAGAGATGCCCTAATGAGCAATACCTATGCCTAATCCAGCAGAGAGAGGGTTAACCCTCTCCCTGCTGAAGACAACCAGAGATGCCCTAATGAGCAATACCTATGCCTAATCCAGCAGAGAGAGGGTTAAGAGTTGTAGCTGTGCCTAATCCGGGAGGGAGAGGGTTAAAATGGCAAGATAAATTTTGCATGCAATATTCCAATATGGTGGTTTATTTTCTGCATACCATTAATATTACTACAAATGTTATTCCCAATAGTACGGTAATTATCATATTCAGCACTCAAGAATATGACAAGATCAGTTTCTGTTCAATGCCATTGGACATGCCGGATATATGTTGTCATTTTATTTGTCTAAGATAGATCCATCATAGTATTAGCATACATTATGATCAGGATGTAATATATAAACACTGCTAAAATTAACATTTACTCTTCACGTATAGTCTAATATTTGTGTACATTTACCTGTTTACTGCTGATCTGGTACCAAGGGTCAAGGGTCAGATTAGGATGTCATAATACTGAGTGCTTGGTAATGCGAGATACATGTGGTTTCCATGGCTGCACATCTTACTGTGCTCAGTGTATTCTATTCCCATATATCCATAGCGAAGACTTCTGTGAAATAGTATCACATTGCGGACATTCGATATCGCTATATCCTCAAAAACAATTGGTGGGTGGACAACGTGATATTATGATGGGTGGGTGGGCGACATGCATGAACATGATATAGATTAACTGAATTTGTGTACAATATGTCCATTATATATGTTGTTGTCATGTTATTGGTTGAAATGGGGGTGTTACGTGATGGTTAACACACAGCCCGAGGGCGTTATGGTATGTAATGCACGACGTTGAAGGAATTAGCCTGAGGAGTATCATTAGCAGTCCGAGGAGTAATTCCTGAAACTGAGTGCATTACTTAAGAAATGAATGATGAGTCATTAGCATTCGTTGTGCCATGAAGCTAATGGGTCACGAGACCAAATTCCATGATGCGCAAATTAAGCGCTTCATGGTAAATTTGGTATCCTGACCCATTAGCTTAATGGCACAATGAATGCTAATGACTCAACATTCATTTCTTATAATGACAGTCACTAAAAACAGCAGACAACAGCAGAGAAATTAACGATTTTATAAGAAATAATTTAGAGAACGTAACTATGCAGTAACTAAATTAGTGTGACATGACAGGACGCCTGAAGAACAATGATATGACGACAAAATAACAATCGTATGACGACAGAAGAACAATCAACCATTGTAATGAAAGATAATGACCTTGACGTTATGGTCCTATATGATGTTCATTGAAGGGCAGATAATGATACATTCACTTGACATTTATGGATTTTTGCACTTTTACAGATCTCACTGGTATAGCATGCCATTTGGCCAAAATTGTATCGGAAATAAAAAAAAAAAATAATTTGTGTAATTTCTTAGAAATATAAGAGTATTATAAGAAAGAAATGGCAAGTAATGGGTCCAATGGATGCTATTTCCCAAAGGAAGATGGATAGGTAAGAGTAATATAAGGTGTAGGCTATTATCAGCTCTCTGATCTAATGGTTGTTGATCATAAGAGTTTTTGGCCATATCCATAACAATATGTACCAGGATGCATCTGACATTCAGAAATCTGACAAAAGCCGAACAATATTGCACGATTTTACCGTATATCTTGGCACGATCCGTTGCCACTCCCATAAATATATATTTGCACCCACCATGTGAGCTACATAGCCTTTGAATCTGTATCTAAGTAAATATTGTGTTGAATAGATGCTGCATTTTAGACAAACAGAACCTGATCAGCAAGTCTTCAGGTGAAATTGAAGGCGGATCCATTACCTGGGAGTACAAGGAGGTACATTGTTTGTCAGTGCTGGGGATATACCGAGATGTGCACTCCCTCGTATTGTTTGTGCAGGCAGGAAGCAGGTTGCTTCTCGATATATATAAATGCTGACAGATGTAGATATATATAAATGCTGACAGATGTAGATATATATAAATGCTGACATATGTAGATATGTACATGGAAGCAGATGGAAGCCAGAACGGTCCCATTAGTGGGCGGCACATGTTGGCTTCACACGTGTAAACACTGCCGCGTGTGTGTGTGTGTGTGCGCGTGCGTGCGTGCGTGTGTGTGTGTGTGTGTCTGTGTGCGTGCGTGTGTGTGTGTGTGTCTGTGTGTGATAAGGTATTGGGTAAGGCAGAGGTTATGTGGCATTGATATGCATCGGAGCAGGGAATTTTCCTGACATTGGAACGGGTTAAGTCCAAATTGTTTCTCCCTATGATAACCATTAAAAAATCCCCTAAATTTGGACAACTTCTTAGAGGTACAGAATTCCTTGCAAGTATATATTGAACTAGTACATGTTAACCCTCTCCCTGCTGGATTCGGCACAGATACAGCTCTTTAATTAGGGCATCTCCGGTTGCCTTCAGTATGGAGAGGGTTAAGCTGTTTTAACTAGATTCTACCACTGTGAGGCAATCAGTAGAGAAGGATTTGATATTACCATTCCTCAAGGCAATCTGTTAGGAAGTACCGTATTTGTTATTATCATTCCTGTGTAGAAGAATTTGATATTATCATTCCTCGAGGCAACCTGTGTAGAAGTATTTGATATTATCATTGTTCTTGCTGTAAGAAGCAGTCCGACTCTCGATAGGTGTTATTACTCCGACATGATATCTTGTTATCAAAATCATCTGGACAAATTGAACTTATCTGGTTTCATAACCAGAAAATACCATTCATCTAAACAAACAGATAAATATGATTAATTCTCTGCAGCTACTCGAGGATCTACTTAGGAATACTTTGGGTTCCTGGTGTGAACTTCCTATGATTCCTAGTGAGAAATTCCCTGAGTATGCTGCGTATGAAGCTCAATGTAGTGTACGCCAATATGTATCTATCATGTAAATATTGGTTTTGTATGTGCAAAGACTTTTTTAAAAACCCTCCCTACTGAATTAGACACAGTCACTGCTCTTTATGGCATCTCCAGTTGCCTCCAGCATATAGAGGATTAACATTACTTGTACCTCCATCAATTATAATTATATTCTAATTAACACAAAATTCATATTTCCGTAACTAATATTCCAACTAGCTGCATGATTGAAATTGCTATACTGGTACCCTGGAACTTGAACATTGGAAAAAGTTCAGAACAGTACCTCAGAATGCAATTATCATAATAAAAACTGTAAATTCCAAATGAATCACCTTTGGCATGAAATTGAAGAGTCTGTACGTAATCTAAAACAGTGTTTTGGATTTATTCCAACGCGGATATCAAGATACAGTTATAGAAGGCATTACAGATTTAAGTATTCATGCACCAGTGTACACTAGGAATTCCAATGTTACCTATGTCGAACCAGTATGAACTCAATGTAACAACGTGATTATCATGACCTGTACGAAGAGATAAAAGCATTGTCATGACCTGTATGAAGAGATAAAAGCGTTGTCATGACCTGTACAAAGAGATAATAGCCAAACTGTGGAGCATTGGTCAACTTGTTCGGTCTATTAGGTCTAATCGACCTTTGCCTTCGCGGTGTAGAATAACTACATAATGCTGCATCTCATTATAGATGATTTGCTCATCAATAGTTTACGTACTTTGATGGTTCAAGGTGCTGTACTTTGTATGATATAGTAATGATAAATATGATAAATATGATAAATATGGTAAATGCTGGGGAATCTTTCTGACTCACATTCAGCACCAATCTCGGGTCATAGTCATTCTGTGCTGAAAACTCGTTTAACCCTGGGAGAGAGTTAACCTTCTTGTTGCCAGAGACGATCATAAATGCCATACAGAGAGTAGTGATAGAGATTAATCCAGTAGGACGGATGTACATCAGCCTTTGGAAATATGAACGGTGGTACGCTATAAAAATATATCATCAAAGATTTCTGTTGATTTTTTAATAATATTTTTATTTTTTGTTGTTTACATTTAACCCTCTCCCTGCTGGATTAGGCACAAGCACAGCTCTTTAGGGGATCTTTGGTTGCCTCCCGCATGGAGAGTTAAACATGTATTAGCCATAACAAATATTGATGGTGTTACACTATATATTTCTTGTCAAAGATGTTGGAGGCAATTTCTGTCGATTTAAAAATGATTTTAACATTTAAAAACAAATTGCCATTAAGTAAGGTGTGTTGTAGCGCAATGGTAAAATGTTGGAGTCAGAGGCCCCTAAAATGGTTCTAAACCCAAATAAAAAAACTTTAAAAAAACTAAAAACAACGTCCATCATCTGTGACAATGACTAGGTGCAGTAATACATCTTCCAGTACAAATGGTATACTGCCAGCCTTTAGAAAGGTGATGGGATGTATATGTAACCCTCTCCCTGCTGGATCTAGACAGACACAGCTCTTTAGGGCATCTCTGATTGCCTTCAGCATGGACAGGGTTAAGTATGATATCTATTAAATGACAAGGTGTTTTTTTCATGTTAACCAAAAGGATGTTTTCGGTTGTTTTCTTTTTTATGAGTCGGCACACATGACATCTTTGACTCCCTGACTTTAACCTTCTCCCTGCTGAATAAAATCAAAGTGTTCTATTTCTGCATGTAATCGGGCAACTTAAGTCGCCTTCACTTCAGCATGGAGAGCCCTCTCCCTACTGTATAGACAGATACAGCATATTTTGACATCTCTGGTTGCCTTCAGCATGGAGAGGGTTAAGGAACATAAGCACCACTATGCAGGGCCACTGGGGTTGACTCCAGTACAGAGAAGGTTAAAGAACACACAGCTGTGTGTAAAAACAAAGCAATATATTACGTATTACCCTGTGAAGACGCCATGAGTTTATCATCAATGCTGTTATTTATTGCCTAACTACTGATAACCTATTTATTGTGTAGTGTGCAACGTCGGCCTTATCTTGCCGGTTGTGTCAGCAAGTTGAATTTGCCACTCAAATTTATGCTTGCCACTCAAATTT
The DNA here is from genome assembly GCA_032361785.1 of Lepetodrilus galriftensis. Taxonomy (NCBI): domain Eukaryota; kingdom Metazoa; phylum Mollusca; class Gastropoda; order Lepetellida; family Lepetodrilidae; genus Lepetodrilus; species Lepetodrilus galriftensis. Next base: position 8,045 of record JAUTBZ010121356.1, read on the forward strand.
GTGCTGTTTTTGTCTGATAGTAATTGTTATCATGGTCATGGAGATCTGTAAACTAGCAAAAATATGCGTGTCATATTTTGAAATGCAAAAAGAAATCCCCAATCTTCGTGTAATAATTGATATTCTTTTTCTCTATCTCCTACAAGAATGAGTATTCTTTATTGAATCTCGTAGAAATGTTGTCACGTGAAGAATATATATATTGCAGACGTATAGAAAATGCTCAATTCTCATATTTGATACAAAATATTTTGTTCTAACTTTGAATAACTCATTCATTAGACCATGTAGAAATATCAACTGATTAACAAGCAATATACACTGTTAGACAGGTACATCTAGAAATGCTCGTAAGAAACTACATCACCTTAAATTATCCTATTTACTCTACAAAATTGTTTCTAACTCTAGCAAGTGTAAATAACTCATTCGATCATTGGGTTGTGTAGAAAAAGTTTAAAATGTCAACTGAAAAAACATATATGGCTAGTCAGTCTTATGTAGAAATGCTTGTAAGACGTACGCCTCTCAAACATCAATTCTCATATTAGATCTTTTGTTCTAACGCTATACACCAAGTCAACACTTAATTATATTGATTTCCTTGTGTTGAGGTTTGTTGCGTTTCGAGAACCGACTGTGTACAAGGAAAAAGGTGAAGGCCATGCTTATTCTGTGTTTAATGTGACATAAGGGGGTGGTACCATTGTGGGGTCGCCCCTAAAGCTCTTCAGGGTCTCAGACCCTCGGTAGTACATTTCCACCCATCCGAAATTAAATGGGTCCCATTGGCTAATAATACTACTGTTATGATCCAGAACACTCATCTCGTGAGATTATAAGCTTCTATTGAGTTAGTTCACCCACCAGTTCCGCCTGTTAAGTCTGAGACAAGTTTAATCTGCAAGCAGAGATGACAGTAGATTTATGACAGTTACCTCCGTGATAACAAGGGCAGATCTAGATCAAGTATCTTGACCCAATCTGTTGGGCATAAACACTCATCTTGTTAGTATTTTAATACTGCTGTTATGGAGATATATATGTGTGTGTCGTGTGAACGTGTGTGTGTATATGTGTGAGTGTGCGTGTGTTTGTGTGTGTGTGTATATGCATGTATGAGTGTGTGTGTGTTTGTGTATGTGTGTGTGTGTCTGTGTAGTGTGTGTGTCTGTCTGTGTGTGTGTGTGTGTGTGTGTGTGTGTGTGTGTGTGTGTGTATGCATGTGTGAGCGTGTGTGTGTGTATTTGGGGGTGGTGGGGTATGTTAAATGCTCATCTGGAATATGCCTTCATATAACTAAATCATTTTTTATAAACACATGGTGCTCACTACATATATGTGATGTTCTAATCTTCTATATGCGCCCCACCCACAAGACAAAAAAAAACGTATTTCATAATCTCTCCATTGGTTGGTGATTATCAGACATGATGCAACCATGCGTTCTGTATCTAACCAGACAGACTGATCGGCCACCATCAATGTTTGCGAAAATTACATTTCTGATGCGATATTGATAGGTTGTGCTATCGGTAGAGTGGCAATGCAGATACCATCCTTGGTCTGTCAGTACCAGCCAGTGCTCGCAGGTTTACTGCAACATTCAGTGCTATGGATGTTGCAGGTTTCCTCCTGCTCTAAACTGACATGTAATTTATAAGTGAAAGAATCTAAAAAGCGACTCTGAACCCCAATATTCAAAAAATATCTTTTTTAAATACATCAATATTTTACTATAGCAGTAAATGGATAAGTCAACATTGGTGCCTCGATCCCTAATTGCTACCCACAGACAGCAGTTAATCGTCTTACTGACTTCCAAATATTATTCAACTTGCATCATTGTACAGCCACATAGTTTTCATCAATGATGATTTTATGCTACTTCCAGTCATTCAAATTGATTCTGCTTTCTCATGTATCAGGTTTTTCGATAATATGTGTATATCCAATCTATTATTATTATACACATTTATATAACACAAATATCCAGAATAACTGCTGAAATGCACTTTGGGGCGATGAGGGGGGTGGGGGTGAACGAACAAGGATTATTCATACACTTACTCATGAGTACGTTTTCTTGAATGTGCAGTTTATATATTTGACACTTTTCCAAAACCCTTTATTTCCAATTTATCATCCGGGATAATTAGACCATATGTTTCTAGTTGCAGCTAGCCCACTCTAACGCCATCATAAACATACAGCTTGATCCTCAGCTAGCCACTTCCCTGCTTATTAAATATAGTGGTAAGCAATTATAGGAATCTGCTACCATTCCCACCGAACACTTGACTGAGATAATACCATGGCAGGTGGGTTTTATAATCATGGGGTTGTATACTTTTATCTATGAAGATGACGTTCATTCATGCTGTATCGCGTGTCTGAAAAAGGGCATGGAGATTCATAGGGTATTTTACTATGTTCTGTTTCATATCAGCTTCAGATAAAGTTATTTTTATTTGCCAGACATTTTTTGTTTTAGTTCCATTCAATATAGTCTTTTTTTTATAGTATTCCTCTTATTCCTGGCTGAACCATCCGATTTTTTTATATTAAAGAGCAACATGTTTCTGATTCCATGCCAGAATAAATGGAACCTCTCGATACAATGCCTTTCACTATGTATTTCAGGGCATAATTATTCTTATTTTTCCAAAAACATTAATAAATGACAAATGGGTAATTAACCCTCTCCCTGTTGGATTAGACACAGGCACTGCTATTTGGGGCATGTCGTTTTGCCTTTAGCAAGGAGAGGGTTAAGAACTTTTAGCAAGGAGAGGGTTAAGAACTTTTAGCATGGAGAAAGTTAACAAAGTTTGTACAGCTTAACCCTATCCTTGCTGGACTAGGCATAGACTCTGCTCTTTAGGGCATGTCTGGTCGCCTTCAGCAAGGAGAGGGTTAAGAACAAATACAAGACTTAACAGATAGTCTTGAGCAAGACGGATGTTTGCAGACATTAGGATAACTGATACATAGGAACTATATGACAACAACATTGCTCGACACAGACGTATTGTACGCATGCAGCATTGCCTACATTGCATGTTGTTTGCCAAATTTGTGATGCGAAGGAAAACAAACATGGGGCCACACAATGCAAGACCCGACCTTGTTTTGACGGCCATGCATGTTGTGCATGTTGTGGTGACACGCAAACACAGCATTCAACACCTAGGGGAGTATATCATGGCCGGACCAATCAGTGCTATGCCAATGATCGAGTGCACAGCTGAAACAACAAAATAGAAATAGTTCTGTACCAGTTAAAAAAATTAAAATGTCTCAAAACATTCTATGTACTGTTAGAACAAAATAGAAACATTTCTACGCTAAATTTTCTAAAAGAAAAAGCTCTCAAAACATTTATTTATAGGTATATTATTTTCAAACTTAAATTGCTGTGACTGTATTTTTAACATTCTACATTCTGAAATAACTGGATTGAGGTGCCCTTAACCCTCTCCCTGCTGAAGGCGACTTAAGTTGACCGATCACATGCAGAAATAGAACACTTTGATTTTATTCAGCAGGGAGAAGGTTAACAACAGCAATATATTGATCCAGCAGGGAAAGAGTTAATAGGAAGCATATTAATTATCGTTATTTTTTTTCAAGGTTAGGATTTGGTCTTTTTCAAATTAATCTTAACACACAATCTGTCACTATGTCAGACATTCTGCGTATCTTTTTACACAAGCTGCAATTTGAGAAAATATCTGACGTCTGCTGCACAAAGGCCAGTACGTATAAGCTGTCTAGACTGGTACAGTCTAGTAGGCGTGATAGGCATGGTAGGCATGTTCCAGATAAACAGCAGCCCACGGGCATGCCTCCTCCATAGGCTCATGGTCAAGCTCACTTCACGTATAAGACGCGTTCGTTATCTCCAGGTCAACGGTCTCATCAATGTATAGTGCGGATCTAATTTGATTACCACGTACTCCCATCAGACTTACATACTTCAGCCATTTTGTTATTATTTCTGTAGCTAACCGTGGCGCACTAATCGAAAGCATTCCAATTTAAGTATTCTCGCTCTTATTATCGCTGATAATGATGAATCGATAAAGAACTTGTAACATGGGATTAATTCGCTTGATAGCAATTACAGACCTCTTGTTTTAATTAGAATTGTTTATATTTGAAACAGATAATTACTGCCCATCCTGGGATTCGAACATGAGTTACTGGATTTTGAGTCTAACGCTCTACCCACCGAGCTAAAGGGGTAACCCCATTGGCTAGGAGCATCTTGTATCACAACAGCAGTTGGTTACTAAATATATAAAACTCATGCAGTATTCATGTTCTGGCATTGAGAGTTTATACCTTTTTTTCTGAAGTAATTTGCCAATTTAAATTTGTAATGTAAATTATTTTAGGAAATACTGCTAAATATGTTTGTTTTCTGTTAGTTTTGTTTTAAATTCATATTTCATCACTGGTTTTTGAGTGATCTGGCACACATCTGATAAATTAAAATTATTAGCAATTTAAATAATGGGAGAAGAAAAATATATTTGTGAGAAAATATCACAATTCCTGATTACGGTAAATACTAACAAATGAACAGATGTATTGTTGGTTTATAATCTTAATTTGTTTTTTTATTAACTACATATTTGATATATTCAGCCTATTATTACTGTTGTGAACCAGATCGATATAGTTGTGTTTTTTTAATTTTAAATAATCTTACGATTTATGGTTTTGTAATATTTTCACGGCAAATGTTTTCATTCAGAATGATCTTTTGTTCAAATAATTGAGTATTTCCCCCTCATTTTCAATTCATTGCAACATCAGATTTGGAATGGTCACTCCAATATTTGAGGCGACTAGAGGAATCTTGTGCTATTTATAGTACAACTTCACCTGCATGCAGTGTTCAATGCTATGATTCAGACAGATGGGAAATTTCCATTGGGTCCGGCAAGTCCATTCTCCCAAAAGGGGGGTAAAAGCAGGATTAAAGCATCTCTGTTAACAAAAGCCCTTTAAAACGCACAATTATTTAACGCTGAATTGAAACTGTGACTTAAGGATCAAATTGCCATTGTAAGACCGCTCCTCAAAACTTCGACTATAACGCTATTTTTCTTTTGTGTAGAATTCTTTCAAAGAATAAAGAGAAAAAATCCTATAGCATGTAATTATTAACTCTTAAAAAAAATACTTGTTAACCTAATTTATGTCATGACTGAAATATTATAAGAATTACAGCTTCACCCCTCGTTGACCTCTATTCGTTGTTGTCAGTCTACTGGTCTACAGTAGGTATTGCTGTGGTGTAAACAATACATATGGCTCTGGTGTAGATGATACATATGACACCTGCTATTGCTATTAACACCCACACCCACACCCAAACCCCTGTAGTCGGAGTCTTAAAGTACAATTCTGCTTTACAATGAAATTTAGTTACCACTTGATTGCACACAGCTATATTTACAATAATCCTATTAACAGAACAATATTCATATCATCCAAAACAATTATTGATATATTTAATAAATTTGCATATTTCATTACTATGATAATATACTATAGTATACTATTATAGTATATATATATCAGGGCTTATTATCATAGTAATGAAATATTGCCAGTATAGCACATCAATGTGATGGTACCGTAAGGATATCGCACCATGGATACCTATTATGACAATATAATAAATGCAATTAATTAAAAAAAATGTATTCCCATTTATAAATTGGATGCTATTTTGGGGGGACATAAATTTCCAAATGGAAATGGAAATGTGAACAGAAAAATATAATCGCGATTTTTTATTTTTTATTTGATGCTGCAATTGCAGCGTCTGGAGGTAGAGTGAGTGAATGAGTCATGATGCGCTGACCAAATCAATAACGTGTGGCGGAACTTCAAAATAAAATAAAAATGCAGAGACCTGCTTCGTTGCTGATGATTCCCTGGCTTGAAGTGTAAGGCTAAAATATTCCCGCTGTGACGTAAAGCACTAATTCAATCAAAAAGTCTGGCTCAGTTACATAATTTTATTATTTTCATTTGTATTCGGTTATGTAAAAATAATAATCACATATTACAATTTTGTAATTTTCCACAATAATTGGGATAATTATAGTTCTATTTGTATTTAATTAAAAATAAAATAAAAAATAGTCCATTTATAAAGCACATAACTCCAAGCTAATGATGCTGGAAACATATCACATATCATTAGATACTTGGTAATCAATGTTATGTTTAATTAAAATTGATACAGCATGGTTTGAAAATGGAACTATATGATCTTTGATAAAAATATTCCAATGAAAGTAAACCACAGAAATATCTTTGACTATACCGGGTAGTTATGTCGCGGTTGCTAGTGAGTCTTGCAACGCATGCTATGATATGAATGGATGTCTGCATCGTGACGTTTTCATGTGACGACACAATCTGAGAGCATCATCTGCATAGCACATTTAGATGTTTGACCAGTTTATGTCATCAGATTTTAAATGAGTCTCATGTCAACTTACTGTCCCTATTTGGCATATACAGTTGCCACCAGTGCGAAAAAGGTTAAGCTTACAGGTTCATTGCAACTCTCAGCACTGCCGGTGTTGCAGGTCTGACTAGCCACGATACGAGCAAAGCAACCTTAAATGTGACTCTGAAGCACAATTCAAGAACAGCAACAAACAAAGTTTTAACACAATCACTGCTCTATAGAGATAGTAAGTCTCATCACGGTCGTTTCCGGTGACAGCTCTGCTGATGACACAATCAGAGATATATATCATTAGATACTTTCTAATCAAGGTTAAGGTTATGTCTTTCTGATCGTGGTCACAGTCAACATTTTTGTTGCAGGCGTGGGCATCGGCATGGTGATCGTGTCTGGGATCGTCTGCGTGTACTACAACGTGATCGTGGCGTGGACCCTCTACTACCTGTTCATGTCGTTCCGCGCTGTGCTGCCGTGGAGCAACTGCGACAACGAGTGGAACACCGAGTACTGCGTGGACAGCAAGTCGTACGGCAACTCCTCCATCATCCGCAACTACATCATCCGCAACTGTCTGGGCGGCAACAGGTCCGCGGCGCCTGCGGAGCTGAGCACGTTCGGCGCCGACAACAGCACCACGCTGTCGTCGTTCTTCGGCATGGGGAGTCTGTGTGGGAACATGTCCATGTCCAACCTCACCATGCGTCTCGGCTCCACGGAGAAAATCGTCTCCGCCAGCGAAGAGTTCTGGGAGTGAGTACATGTTCGAATATCGAGAGAGAATATGTGAAGTCAGATATACTATTCTCTATATTATTATTTTCCTTTTTGTTTTAATATTTAAATTTTTATTGTATTTTAAATTTAATTTTATTAGATATGTCTACCTTATGGCTGTTTTCTATGAAATTGTTCCTATATGTCAACTTGATGGTTATTTATCAGGCGCCACGTCCTGGAATTGACTGACGGCATCGAGGACCTGGGCACCATCCGCTGGCAGATCCTCATCGCTCTCGTAGTCGCCTGGATCTTTGTCTTCCTCTGTCTCTTCTCCGGGGTGGAGGTCCTAGGAAAGGTAGGGACTTCACTAGGCTGACTTCACTAGGGTTATTTCACTAGTTATGACTTCACTAGGCTGACTTCACTAGGCTGACATCACTAGGCTGACTTCACTAGGCTGACTTCACTAGGCTGACATCACTAGGCTGACTTCACTAGGCTGACATCACTAGGCTGACTTCACTAGGCTGACTTTACTAGGCTGACTTCACTAGGGTTATTTCACTAGTGATGACTTCACTAGAGTGACTTCACATCACTTCACTAGTGACTTCATTATACCTCACTGAGGACTTCACTAGGCTGACTTCACTAGGGTTATTTCACTAGGCTGACTTCACTAGGGTTACTTCACTAGGGACTTTATTAGGGATTTCACTTCTTTTTCACTGGAAAGGAACAATTTCCCAGAAACAAATAAATATTAAAGAATGTGTTATTATTGTTTCATTCCGGTCCGTTGGCCAGGTGTTCTCTGTTGCTAGGTGTTGACCAGGTGTTCTCTGTTGCTAGGTGTTGACCAGGTGTTCTCTGTTGCTAGGTGATGCACTTTGCAGCGCCATTCCCGTACCTGGTGCTGACGGTGCTGCTGATCCGCGGGGTCACGTTGCCGGGGGCGATGGACGGAATCAAGTTCTACATCATACCTCGCTGGGAGAAGCTGGCTAACTTCACGGTAAGGAGGAATAGAAGCATGTGATGCCTGAGAAATCACCATCAAGTGGAAGACACAGCAAAGATTTCATCGCAAATAATCATAATTATGGAAACACAATAATTCTTTGATTGCTACACAGACCAAACAGACCAATCAAAATCTACTCAATGTACTTGTTCTCTGAACCTTCGGAGAGTGTCTAGTTGTACCTTTGTAAAAATAACTGACTTAACTAGTGATGATATGAATAATGAAGGTAGTTGTAGAAAGTATTTGAACAAGTTGTGATATAAGAGAAAGATTATTGAAAACTGCTCTAAAACCCCAATCAACTAAAGAAGAAGAATATGTGATGATATGCAACTAGTAATATTTCACATCTTGTGAGAATATTTGTTTTTGTTATTATAAGCAACTTTTATGACTAATAAGATTTCTCATGAAAATGTTTTAAGGTTTGGCTTGAATGGAAGGATTTTATAACTGCTTCAATGTTTTCTGTACGTCCATAAAAGTGAAGATTACATTTCCATGAATATTTTTAACAGTAGTCAGATGGATTACCATACTATTTGGTGTGGTAACTCACTTAACCCTCTCCATGCTGGGTTCTTTAGGGCATATCTGGTTGCCTTCAGTGTGGATAAGGTTAATTAAGCCATCAGGACCCGAGATAACAATACTTTCTGAGGACGATTTTGTGCTCAAATTTTATTTGGGGATTTGTGAACAAAGTTGAGCATGAAATTATATTTTAACAAGTAATATCGAGGCCAGGAAATGTATTCAGATGTTCCATTAGGTTTATTGTTAAGCTAGTAGTTTGACGTCGTTGTGTCCGTCCATGCTGTAGGTGTGGGGAGATGCAGCTCTACAGATCTTCTACTCCGTGGGCATGGCGTGGGGCGGCATCATCACCATGGCCAGCTACAACAAGTTCAACCACAACGTTTACAGGTGCGTATCATGCTGGCAAATCTCACTTTCAATATCACAATAGCAAATCTCACTTTCAATAGTAATTTCAATATACACTGTTCATAATGCACGATAATGGATCAAAAGATTATATATATGTATATCTAATTGAATATGTGTGGGAAAACAATATACTGTATCGGAATCAAATTAAATAAGATCAGCCATCTACTAGCTGCCATTGTGTGTAAAACATGAGATACTACTACGCCACTATGCTATATACCATAGTAGTACACCATCAATTTTCTGTTATTGTGATGTGTAGGTCGGTTTGAACCAGCGGTAGAAACTAACTTTAAAACTTACTAGTCCCTATACTAGTAGGCTATACTATAGTGATACAAGTAACAAATGTTATGAGTTTCTACTAGCCCTTAGGATACCTTTAGCATTGTGAGAAATGGCCCGGGCTAGCAGGCTAGTGTTAATTTCGATCCCTGTACATCGTCAGATTAACTGTAGTGCAGTACATTAAAACCAATTGCTTTTCACTAACGTGCTTTCACTGTACTGTAGGGATGCTCTCATCGTGCCACTCATCAACTGCGGCACCAGTATATTCGCCGGCTTCGTCATATTCTCCGTTCTGGGATTCATGGCCAATGAAGCCAACGTTAGCGTGGATGATATTGTTACTCAGGGTAAGTATTGTTCAGTATTTTTACTCACTTTCTTTTTCTCATTTGGGTTAAAGTCACTTTAAATTTAAATGATACCCAGTAAGATAGAATTTATGTATGAAAATGTTAACAAAAATAAATATTTTTTAATCTGGATTTATAGTACTGGTAGTCCATTTGAGAGAATCGGAGTCTATGGGTGAAAGATTCCCTCTGATGTAAAACAATAACTTGCTCACCATTGTATTATTTTTTGTGACATTTCAGGTCCTGGGTTGACGTTTGTCGCATACCCAGAGGCTCTCTCTAAGCTGCCGATATCTCCGCTGTGGGCCGTGCTATTTTTCCTGATGTTGTTCATCATTGGTCTGGACAGTCAGGTGACCTTCTTATCTGACGCGCCATTGGTTATTCTATCTCTGACACGGAGAAGTCTGCTCAAGCAATATTATCTGGTGCCGACCCAAAAATATTTTTCTGCGGAAAAAAGATATGCAGTCAGTTTATGCAGTCGGGAGTTGGATAGATTTAGTTGCGTACAACCGACATGTACAACGAAGGTGTCAATGCACAGAGAACCCTCCCGCCATTGAGCGTGATGCCTCGAGCTGGTTTGTGGTATGTGGTCATGGTATGAGTATTAGGAGTGAGTTGTTATGTTGACACTGGTACGTCACGCTCTCTCGGTGGAAGGTCACATGACCCGGGTTCTGTCTGCGCTGGTACGGTATGGTCTTGGTTGTAGAACATCTATTCGCACTCCCGATGCATATACATTGATTTAAAGAATTGACAATTTTGCGAATATTGCGGTTGTAAAATTATTAATGTCAGAATATGAATTTTTGTTGGGGTACATGAGTGTAAAATTATGAAGAGAAGAAAAATCTCCCAACACATTTTGATAAGATTTTAGTTATCTTTTTCAAATTGATGAAAATTCAATTTTATGTTTAATCTATTTGAATTATTTAACTAAACCATTTCGACACATGACACATTTGTCAAACATACTTCTAAGATAATGTCGTCATTCAAAACAGGAGTAAAACTCAAAACAGACTGTACTTATAGTTCCAAATACTTTAAAAAGTGGATGATTTCTATGGCATATTCCAATAATTGTTTAAGTCTCTCACAGTACCTATATTTAATGCAGCAGTTATTGTAAAACTCAGAAATTGATGAGTCACCTGAATCTTGAAGAATGATTTTATGTAAATTGTAAAGATGTTTTTTTTCTATTTTTTAATTTTTTAATTTAATATTTTTTTAAAGCATCAAAAGGAATAAAACATTTGAATATGCCATTCATATTTAATTTAAAAAAACACCTGTTCTATTTCCAATTGTATATTTTAATAAGAATGCAATGCATTCCAATTTTAAATTTCTTTTCCTACATGCTCCGTGCAAAAGGTGTTTACAAACTATTATCAAAATTACTTTCTTTTGCAGTAATGGTTTTGAGCTTTAGTCATCTTTGAAATGAGAGCAGATTTCTCTGGTCTGTTGAAAGTCAGTGGTTCCTACTTTTATAATTTAATATATAAACCGTAAAAGAAAACGATACCAACTTTCAAAATTTAGAATAGAGTGATTACATCTTAAAGGCGTGAATTTTCAGTAACTGTAAAGAAATTACGATATGCCCTGCGAGATATGGGAAGGAATTCATCTCTGAACCACTGACTGCTTTGAAAATGTCATGCATTGTTCATCACCTGGTATGTGTACTTTATAATCTTAATCCAGAGAATTTGTTTCAGGTTTGTTTACTGGTTTAGTTCAATGGAGTAATTCTGGCCACCAATGAGTGTGCGGGTTTGAGGTAAACACGGTGCCAAACAATGTGGTATGAGTAGTTTAATTAATTAATTTAATTTAATTAATTAATTTATTAATTAATTAATTTATTAATTAAGTAATACGATTTTGGGATTCAAGATTGAGAAGAAACAGTACGTATCAGAAATGGGATTCATTTTTATATATTATATTGTATATGAGGAAAAGATAAATTTAAATCTGTTTGTTTTGAAATGACTAACAATATTGATAATTAATTATGGGCTTGTGAAGAATGTATTACAATTTGCCAAATAATTAGCATATTTACATACAAATAAGGAAGATTACTATGAGTGGTAATACAGTGAAAAGGATCTAAATTTTGGGAGTATGATATATTTGAAATTTCTTTTTTATTCATTGTGGAAAATTTAGCTTACAATGTCCATTGTACGTCTTTAAGACCGGGCAACATTTTGAGATTAACATTTTCCTTATCACAGTGTTACCACAATAAATGTTACCACAGCAGACTAATAGTAAATCCATTTAAAATTTACTTCAATATCGGTATGAAATCTTAAATCATTAAAAATTAATTACCACTGTAAAATCTAAACCCAAAAGCTTCATCAGTTGAATAAAAGCCTACACAACCTAGTTAATTATGCGGACATTTCAGCGTTGCTGATGATTACGATTAACCGCATGTGTGTAGTCTCTGTGTGTTGTATACATGCATGCATATTAATGTCGATGTCACCTGATGTAAACTTTGCACTAACCTGCCTCTCTTTTACCAACATTTTGTTTGCCTTTCAGTTCATCCCTAACCCTCTGTAGCGACTAACTGTTTATCATTTATACTCAACAAAATTAATTAAGCAACAGCAGCGATTTTCGTGGGGAAGCTTTCTACCAAATTTCGGAACTTGGCTTTAAGAATTTGGTGCCATTTTTCTCCAATGCATCTGCAAGTTCTTGAAGAGTACGTTGGCGACCGTAGATGTTTGGAAATTCCTCGGAGTTGAATTAATATATAGCTAAATTTATATGCCCCAAAATTCTACTGGGCCTTAGTTAATTTTGTTGAGTATGTTTATCATTTATTTGCCTAACAGTGTGTACATGTATGCAGTATGTGGCTTATTTAATTTAGTTCAGCGGGTATACATTCTCCGTAGCTTCTGCTCGGTATAATGCATGTCATCCTATTTAGGGTGACATAGTCTGGCGCTCGCGGTGCACAGGGTTAACTGTGGGTGGTTGAAAACACTATGAACAATACTATATGTAGCTGGGTGTGATATAAGACGCTCCTACTGATCTTGGGCAGAGGGGTTAATTAACCCTTTGGCTAAGTGAGTAGAGTGTTGGGACTCGCAATCCAGGGGTTCAAATCCCAGGATGGACACGGATCTCGGTTACATGTAGTTTGTAATGCCTTGCATACTCGCACATGGACAGTTGATGTAACCTGAGAATGACCTTGAAAGGTTACAATAACATACTTTTAAAAGCCATTCCGTTGCCTCCTTAATATCCTATTTCATGACATAATGATTTATATTTTGTAAACTTTGTTTCAAATTTAGACCATCTAAGGTTATTTTCAGGTCACCATGCACTAAAATCTAGGTAAACACATTTTGTCTTTCAGAACAAGAACATAATATTCTTATGAGTTGGGATATTTGATAAATAGCTAGTTTCATGCTTAGTTTAGCACAAGAACCTTTATAGTTGATGGTCAAGGTGACATACAATTTATGAAATTAGTAGTTTTCATCAGACTGGTTAAGTAGAATATTGGTTAAATACGGTAATCCAAAATTTGTCATGACCGTTAAAGGTCTCAATTGACCTACTTCGAATCTGATTTGTTTATGGGCTCACGGGCACATTTGTGTGATAGCTAGTTATCTTGGCAATAAATATTTATGGTCTCATTAGCAATAATATATTCAATTGACGCAAACAAATATATTTGAATGACGTTTAAAAATCTAAAGAGTTCTCATTTACTAGAATTCATTTTATTGGAATTATATGCCATTCATGGTCATGGTCATGAGGAACTATGTTAATAATATGTTATAGGTTCATATAGGTTCAGTTATTTACATACGATATGTAATGTTAAAACATAACGCATGGGTTGTCAGAATTAGGAGGTTCAGTTTGAATTGTAATCTAAATGGTTTACTTATATGGTCACTTCTTGAATACTATTTATGACAATTGTAGTGTCATAGTCTTGTTTCGCATTTTATTACATTCCAGCTTTTTAATTTACTATTTTAGTTGCACATGCATGTTTTATACCAATGTTTTACTTTTAGTACATTAACGTTTAGTTGGATGTCATGTTTCGTTTTGTTTTTAAGGCTCTAATGTATTGCTGCTTCTCTATAGTGGTTGTTGCTGAAGTACACGTAGTTTAGCACATAATGATACATGTTTTTGTCTGTCAGTAGGTGTAGACGGTGCACAACTTTGTACAGTACAGTAGGCCGCATGCAGCAAATACCGCTCTGATAGTGGATACATTGGCTGAGCACAATAACAGCAAACTATGCAGTAACAAATACGCTTTGAAGAGGTTTCGCACAATAATCTTACCAGAGGTCAAGGCTAAATTGTAATACAGTGTTAAATTGTAATCTAAATACCATTAATACCGATAATTATAATGACAATAATAGCTGTAATATTATATTATTTACAAGTAATATTTAGTTTTAGTAATATACTGATAATATATAATAACAATAATACCTGTAATATCATATTATTTACAAGTAATATTTAGTTTTAGTAATATACTGATAATATATAATTACACTAATATCTGTAATATTACGATATTTACAAGTAATATTTAGTTTTAGTAATATACTGATAATATATAATAACAATAATACCTGTAATATCGTATTATTTACAAGTAATATTTAGTTTTAGTAATGGAAATAATATTAATACCAGTAATATAATATAATTACAGTAATATCAATAGTATCATTACCAGTTAATATATAATGATATTAAAATAATACTAATAATATCAATACAAATAATATTTACTACCAGTAATATCTCATTACAGTAATACCAATAATATCAATACCAGTAATATCTAATTACATTTATACCAATCATACTGAGATTACTAATTGAGTATCCGTTAGATACAATATTTAACTTACGAGTTGTTTCCGAATGTATCCAATGAGCGAAAGTGAGTTAGATTCATTTGGAAACCATGAGTTGTAAGATAAATGGTATCTAATCATAATGGACAGTCATTTAATACATTTCTTACACACTGTTGTAAATTACTTTTAATCATGAAAATCAAAAATTTAGATGATTTATTGCGTAGAGATAGAATGTTATACGTAAGATGTCGTACTAGGTTACGTTGCTACCTAATCATTCAATGTTAGATATTGGTATTCTGAAAGAAAAGAAAGCGTAATACGATTGAAATATATATATTCCAAATGATTAAAAAGCACATGTAAAAATGTATGGATTTGATGGGCTTTGGTAACAGACATTGAAGTTAATTTGTACAATACCAGGGTAATGATATTTTCATAATAGTTTTTATTTAACAATAATATCATCCAGGTTCTAATAATTAAATTATGTATATTGTATCAGATATTATGCTATATGAGCAATAAATATAGAAATAGGCGTAGATGGGTACGTTTGCACTAGTATAAACTGACAAGGTATGGAAATGGGATCAATAAATATATGTGTATATCGTGCACCATTGGTGAATTTGCACTACTAGTCTATTGACAAACCAGTCAATGGATCCACCATTGTCGCTAACATCAGTTGATTTCACGAATATAGATGGATGGTAACTATTAACTTTGGGGGATTTTATTTAGTGAAGGGTAGAAAATATGATTGTGTGCCCTTTAATAAATCTCCCAAATTGAAAAGTTGACATTTATCAAACTTTGCGCCAACTGTAAATGCTAGTGGCGGTGGAGCTATATAATTGTTGGTGCAGATCTGTTTATTAATTGTGCAGATTCATAGATGGCTCATGATGTATGCTTTCAATAATATAAACGTGAGAGTGTATCAATATTAATGACTAATAAAATATTACTAACCTTATTCCACTTCAATATAAAATAATTTAACAATAAATCTACCATTAAATCTAACCAATATACAACACACACATACAACAAAACAAAAAGTAATCGTAAAAAAAAAAGAGTATTGTAATATATTAACGGGAAATTATTCATGAGTTAAAATCATAAGCTACTTCAATTAAAATTTGTTCTCCTCTATGTTCTCTCAGCCAAGGTCACGGTGTGAGGTCAAGGCCGGGTCAGCGTGCCGGACCGGTCTTCAACAACGCGACGACTCCAGCTCCTATGCTAGGTTTTGTTGACACGTTATAGACGAACGTCTATCTTGTGTTTTATGTTTCCACAATGCAGATATCATCACGTTGTATCACGGAAGTCTTGATTTTTAAAAAGAAATTATTCAAGGGAACGTTTTGGGGGGTCCATAATTCATGTTACATCTCCTTTGTAATGTTCTGCATTTATTATATGGGGTAAATATGAAAACTATTATCATTCAATTTTTGGTACCAAGTACAGTCACAATCACATAAGAAAATTGAACATTTTGATTATTATCTTATTTGTTATGTTCTACATTTATTATATGGTGAAATATGAAAATGATTATCTTTCGACTCAAAATTTAACTTTCTGATTATTATTATTAGCAAATTGCAAAACATGTATTTACTTATATTTTGATAATGTTGTAAGACACCAATGAGAAATACGTAATTCCCAAGTTTGTACATTATGTATATTATTAATGACAGACCAATTTAATTGTTTGTTTTACAGATCTGATGATCTTTTGGGAGTAAAACACAAAATAAAGATAAATATTAAATTTTATTTATTGCATATTTGTAATGAAAAATAGATCTTCCCTGGTACAACCTTGGTCAACTTTTGCTTTTAATCCATTTTTGTGTGAATTGTGAATACTCTACACAACAAACACAAAGCAACAAACCTTTCTTGTAGATGATATGACATAACTCACAAGTTCGATATTGAAAGTGCTATCTCAGTTATGTTTATTATTATTTTAAGAAATTAAACAAAATACAATTTTGTCTATAACTTTCACTTAATTAAAATTTTATCTTTAATGTCCCACTGTTGCAATTCGTTATGAAAATCTAATGATGTCCAATATAATTCTCACATCACTGTCAACTTTTGACCCATGACCTGTTGAACTTTGGTCATGAGTTTTTGTGATGAACTAAATGAGTTGTTTTAAGATTATTTACATCACAATAGCGACTGATATTACTGAATTGTTATTTGCATTTGAAATGAAGTTGGTGGAAAATATACTCTATTCTATATGAATATATACATGTCGTAGACTTACAAGAAAATAGGTAGTCTATTTTTTGTGTAAATAATTTAGTTACATTGGAATATTATATGGAATATATGAAAATATGTATAGGATAAGACTTCATTAGTTGAAATAGTTGGATTGCTTTTTACCAATCCTATTCTGATGAATCAGGTATCTTGTTTTAATTAAATTCAATCAGAACATCTGACATATAGCAAAGTTAAAACATTCCGGTACCAAATTCATCACATTTTTGGCAATACATGGTCATAGACAATAGTGGCGCAATTGATAGATTGCTCAGTTAAGTTTATTAGCCATGCCAATTAATGTCCAATTTGATTGGTCGAGGTGAACGTTTACAATAATGTGAGAACCTATCGGATGTCGTTGGATTTTCGTGCCGAAGAGATTAATGAGGACAATAAAGATATAATTTTAGTTACCAGTAGATAGTATACAAGTCTAGCTATGTCTTGAATGAGCATGTATTCTGAAACTGTATTACACATAGACTCCGCACAAGAATTGTAGAAGTGTTCAATATTCAACTTATGAGTTATGTGGATTTAATCAACCATGCATATTGTTCATGTTTATTACATGTTGAATCGCATAATAACACGTTATCTCGGTTAGCAGTTCCAAAGCTTTAGCATGTGAAATCTGTTCCACACATGTAGGCAATTTGCTAGAATTCAGCTCTATCAGTTTACACGTAAGATACCGAAGTGTCAAAAGTAAAATAATTTATTTAAGTTATACGTTCTATAAATTGTTTTAAAATAACATTATGTGCAAATGATATGCTGAATTCTTTGGAATTGAAAACTAATTTGAAAACCAGTATGTTAGTAGCTTCCTTCCATTGGTTACTCAATGGCATTGTCATATGTGAACATTTCTGTAGACTTTGTAATTAATAAAGTTCTTATGGTAATAATACTATTGCATCTATACACATTTCTAAATCGATTTTAAGTTAATTTTTCACACATTAAAATTTGAAAATTATTAAGAAAAATCCATGGAAATGTTCCCATTCAATGATAACAAGGAAATGGAATATTCTTTATATGTAATAAAAATATGCTGTAAAGTTTCACTCGGAAAGGTTGTGTTTATGTAAACGATGTATACAAACCGATCTATAGTGAAAGTTTCCAGTTGCATACAGTCATTTAGATTTGTTATCATACATGTGTGTTATTGAGCCACGTGCTGCGCATGAAACATTTCCCCGACCCCTCCCTTACCTCCCCATTTCCCTCCGTCTACCGCTAACACTGTCTGACTATCTGTATGTGCCAGAGAACCGAAGCTGAAGTAGTTTTTGCTTTCTGTTACTAGTTTGGAATGTTCGAGACGATGCTTAGCGGGGTGATGGACGAGTATCCGCGATTCCTGCGGAATAAGAAGTTCCTCATCACGGCCGTCACGTGTCTGGTCGAGTTCCTGCTCGGACTTCCTCTCATCACACAGGTCAAGGCTGTTTTTAAAAAAAAATTATTTATGTATTTCTTTTCTTTATTTAAACATTTCTTTTTTCTAAGGCTCGCTTTCAAGATTATTTAGCTAATATCATCGTCTGTCAGTTTGGGCCTTCTGGAGCCTGGATTTGGCGCAATGTAATTGTTCACATTATTATTATTACATTATTATAATAATAACATACTTCCTTGTCTTGTGGTTTTCAGGGAGGGATCTACATCCTACAGATCATGGACTGGTACTGTGCCAGCTTCTCTCTCATGCTGATCTCCCTCACCGAGTGTCTCGCCATCGCATACTGCTACGGTCAGTTCACCTTCCTTCAGCATGGTTTAGATACACACGCGCACGCACACACACACACGCATCACATCACATACCGTAATTACTCTAATAATTCGAACAGGAGAAAATAATAAGATTTGTATGTGTTTGAATTATTAGGAAAATTGAAAATGATCAGTGTTCATATAATTATGGACAACCAAATTAAAATACAAAATATGGTTATTAATGAAATGATAAATAAATGGAGGATTCAATAAATAAAACAAAGTTAGACAAAAAATGTATTTTAAAATGACTGTGTTCTAATAATTAGAAAATAGGATTTGAAAGAAATTGGTCATGTTTGTATTTTTAGGGTCATAAATAAATTATTTTTGCAATTAATTTAGGTGTTTGAACTATTAGAGGGTTCTAATTATTAGAGTAATTACGGTACTGCTACGGTCAGCTCACATTCTGTCATTACGTAAGCATGGTTTAGATACATACACATCCCTGGATGGAGATGGCTTAGTCTTCCTTCAGTGTTTTCTGGTCTGCGGAATGATAAAGTTTGTGAACTGTTTTTCAGGAACTGACCGTTTCTACAAGGACATTGAGTTGATGATTGGATACCAGCCTCATGCATATTGGAAATATTCGTGGAAGTACATCACTCCCATTACTATTCTGGTTAGTATCATTGTAGTATCATTTATATTACTATTGGGATTAACATTATTGTAGTATCATTGTATTATCATTTGTATTACTATGGGGATTAACATCATTGTGGCATCATTTATTTATACAAATAAAAGTTGTTTAAACTCAATTCTCTTTTTTTTAATAATTTGTCCGCCATTAACATTGACTTGGAAAATTGATTAAAAAGCTAAAGTTCACATCCATACATTTATCTCTGGGTCGACATTCATGGTGAAAACTGTAAATGAATATTGTATTTTATATTACTTTTAGGATAGTTCTTGGTAAGATATTATATAAATGTGGAACTAGAGATGTGATTTTGCCAGGAAATTTGTTACAGTCGTCAGTCCAAGGTAGCAATTAATTTAAATAAATATAAATGAAATGTCTATGTACATATAACTATATAAGATAAATTACGACGTTTCATCGGCAACTATGTGGACATCATCAGGCAGTTAATAACTGTGGCCCAGTGGAATTAATTTAAATGAAATGTTTGTATTTTTCCCGTAATGACCTCTGCGACTGTTCATCTCAACAGTTCATCTGGCTATTCAGCGTGAGCACCTTGGGTCCCGTGACGTACGGAGGTAAGCCGTACCCTCAGTGGGCCATCATCTTCGGCTGGGCGCTGGGTGTCGTGTCCGTGCTGCCAATCCCCATCATGATGGTCATACAGCTGTACAACGCCGAGGGGACGTTAATCGAGGTAGGTTTCCACACTCAGTGGTACAGTTGTTGAAGGAGTTTCTTCTGATGTGAACGGACTATCTGTGATAAGAGGAATAATCTTTAAAACTACTCCCAACACCAATTTTAAAAGTAAAATATAATTATGTAGGTGTTTATGCAATGCGTGGGTGGGTGGGTGGTAGTGGTAGAACGTTTGGACTTCGGAGCCAAAGATCCCGAATTCACATCCAATCACGGGAGCCCGGCATCAATGTTCATGAAAGTTACATTTCTGACGCGATATTGATAGGATGCACTGACTGTAGAGTGGCAATGCAGATATCATTCTTAGTATGTCAGTACCAGCCGGGGCTCACAGGTTTACTGCAACATTCAGCGCTATTGATATTGCGGGCTTCCTCCTGCCCTAAACTGACAAGTCGTGATATAAGTGAAAGAATCTTGAAAGTGACTCTAAACCCTAATTTAAAAAAAAATAAAATTAAAAATGCAATGCATGTATTCATTACCATGTTTTATGTCGACAGCGATTCAAGAAACTGACGAAACCATCCCCAGATTGGGGCCCGGCGTTGGAAGAGAACCGCCAGCGGTACTACGCCTCGCTGGGTATCGACAACCCCAATTCCATCAAAACAGTCCCCCCGGAGGAGGAACGACACGGAGAAGATACTCCCGAGCAGTTCGCCTTGCTTCCCGAGAAAGCATGATAGGTGTGGATCGTTGTTGTCATGGATACAAGGGAACAAATCTGACCGTGGTGACTGTTGCCTTAACAACTATGGCTTTTTTTTTTGCTTAACGAGTAAGCAGTTGGACGTTGGATCGTCAATGGCGACGCGATCAAGCTTGCGTTGTTGCTGCTTGTATTTATTAGAGTAAATTTCACGTTGTTATTTCTGGTAACGGATCTTCCAGAACATGTGGCAAGTCGACGTGTGCAAGTTGCCGCACGTGAGAAATAATTGAGATGCGAGGCCGAGCTGTGAACACCTCGCAGCCGTGAAGAGGAGATTTTTTTACAATATCCAACGTGGAGGTTAAGAATCAAATGTAGTCATATAACGACGGCATATTTTATTGCTCGTTTTACCAACTGTTTTCATTTCATTGCCATTTATTATTATGTTAATGTATTTGTGTGAATGAGATAAGGTTGTGTTTCAATTGCCTTACATAGACACAGCATTTATCATAAACAGCGCGTTCCATTTAATTATATACACCAAAACGAATGTAAGTGAAATCGTAAATGGAAGAATGTGTTTGCGTTTCCTTGTCACGGACAATCCAGTACAGTTCAACGACGGTTTTTGATCCGTACTTTTTTTATGTCAGGGATGCAGTGTTGTCAATGAATATGTACCTATATTCTAAAGTACCGTATTCATTACTTTGCATGTCTTAAAAATATGTTTAGAAGTCACATACTTTAATTTCCTTATATATTTATTGAAACTTGATTTAAAGCGTTTTCTTATACAACTGTAAAATTTTACTATTAAGGAAATGGAGGTAAATATAGTTTGAACAGTGTTACAGCAAGTTTTTACCCAATGTTTACCATTTTAACCAATTGTTAAGCAAGTACACAAATTACCATTAAAGGTATATATATTCTGACATTCATACAGTTATTTTATAGTTTTGATGAGAGAATCTCACAATTGAACCATATGTTGTTGTTTTTCAAAGAGAACTAAATGGATGGCTTGACATTCCTAATTGTTTAAAAATGTTGGAGAAGCCTACAGGCTGTTATCAATCACAACATTTAACATGTATTTTTAACATACAGTAAATATATTGATTAAATATAAGGGAATGTTTAATTCATACAGTGTCTGGTCATATAATTCATACATTGTAACAGATTTTAGTATTTACCGTACCGTAATCAGAATATGGTTTTGCAACTATAGAATCAAAAAGATTTGTAAAAATAATTTGTATCATATTTTGTAACAATTCAAGATGAAAAATGTGTTTATAGATGTTTTCTATCTAAAACTGTTTAGGGATATGGGGACATTTATAACATTGTCTACAAGTTATTACATTGTTGTTGTGTTTTACCCCTGTTTATTATTTGGCCATGAACATGTGTTAAGTATACATTCAGAATGTTTATTGTCAATTGTTTTGCTTTTCTAGAAATTTTCCAACCATGGCCAAAGAATGGTAACTGATTCATACTTGGCCGAGAGATTACGAAACTTTTCTGAGTACGTTTCTGTACTCAACTCAGAATTGTGTTCATAAAACGTCATGTGACGTCATAGTCTGAGTACGTTTTTGTGCTCAGAAAGTTTCGTAATCTCGGCGCCTGGTGTATACGTACTTGCGTATTCCTGCTTGAATGTGACATTTTATGAATGCTTCAATTTCCGTGAGGTCCAATTGCAATCGCATTCAAATCATTTCTGTATTATTACTCTTGATCTGCTGCAGTGATGTGATCGCTAGTTGCAATCTGACGTAAAGGCTCTATACATTACAATTAGCTGCTGTCAATGGTTAACCCGATATGAGTATTTAGCAGTTTTGTCAGATTGGTATTAGCACCTACCGTAATTACCCTAAAGATTCGAACCCTCTAATAGTTCAAACATCTAAATTAATCGCTGACACTAAAATATGAACATGACCAATAATTTCCAATCTTATTGTCAACACTATTTAAAACATGTTTTTTAGAAATAATTTATTTACTATTTCATTTACAAACATATTTTGTACGTTAATTTATATGAACACCAATCGTTTTAAATTTTTGTATTTTTCTAATAATTCGAACTGTATTTTCTCCTGTTTGCAATTTTACGGTAGTTACGGTACATCCAGATATACACAAGAAGAGTCAAACTTTAATATGATCTCGATGAGGTTGCTTTAAATTGTTATAGGCTTCCATATTGTTACGAAATGTGTGCAACGTTTTGGTTATGAATGTGCTTACTCCAGGTGTATATGTCTATTTACAAATCAATATTGTGTCTAAATTGAAATCACAGCTAGAGCCAAAGTTATTCTCAATATGGTGCCATATAATTCTCAGAATTCGTTAAATGATTCTGAGTTTTTTTTACAAATTTAATATTATACATTTATGACAATCTTTTGGATACTTTTGACAATCTGATTTATGAAACTTGTGTTGAAAAGTATGTATTCTACCAAAGATGGGAGGGTGTTTATGTCTGTGGTTCAATATTAATTACTGCAAGATACGATCGATGTTTAATGTGGCTGCTCTGATACCATGTTCTTGAAACTATTGTATACGTGTCATCAGTACATTGTGGACATTTGAACTCCTTCTGGATCATCAAAATATACCCCACGAAATGTCGTCATCTTATAGGATACTTTCGAGAACATGACCCCTGAATGATGTATATTTTCTTTATCTTGTCGGTATGACCTGAGAACTTACTTATTCCTTAAAGGCATCCTATCACAGATTAAGTTGTTGTTTTGGTACCGAATTGGAGTTTTATATGCATACTGGTACATTACCAATAAAACTACATCATATCTAATTAAAAAATATTATTAAATATTAAAATATTTATAACTAGTGAGACATGTGGAATAAGTAATTGGTTGTATAAAGTACTTGTGTAGTCGAAAGAAGTGTATATATTTTCAGATAAAACTTCGCTAGACCACTATGTAGGTCTACGATCTGTGATAGTATGCATTTAAAAGTTGAAAATGAGTACATTTAATATTCCATTAAATAAGAAGTTTGTGTCTGAACATTATTTTAAGAGTTATTTTGTGTCTTTTGAACATGTTACGACAAATTTGAATTGACTGCCATCTTAATGCGTGTGCTTCAGTCCAGTGGTGTATCTCGTGAGATAGTGTGGGCAATCGATGGATGCTTATATACATTGTAAATCTTCTCCATAAATCATGTCATCATCATTATATTCTGTATTATTACTAGAATAGATCATCATTTCCTAACCACGTTGTCCTGTCTTCTTTTATCCACCATTACTTCAATAATTCTGATAGTGGAGCGGCTTGGTAAAGTTAATGTACACTTCCGGCAGGAAAGATGAAATTTGACATACCAGAACCACGTGCAATTTGCACTTCTAGAAGTGGAAGAGTTAACTTCAGCTTGTCCGTTTTGCAGTCTTCTCTTCTTGGAAGACAGGCGCCATCTTCTGAAACAAAATGCTGTCACCTGTCGTGTTCAATGAAATTAAGCCGATAGACAACGAATGTGTTTATACTTTGATAGGGCGAACACACAGAGGTCCTTGGCTAGAATAGCTGGTCCTGTGCCGCAACAATCGAACTGCATCGCCATGATAATCTGTCGAAATGTTGTTGGATGCCATTTTGTTTGTCTTCTGCCTGATCGGGCACGTTACGGAAGACCGCTCTTCCAGAAGATCCTTATATTATAGAAAGAGAGCCAAATTGCACTGGGCTCTATATTTTACTCTATAGGTGAAGATCAGTCATGATGCAGGCATTTTGAGGAATGCCTCTTTCTGACAAAATTACATCAATAGAAAATAATTCCCAAAGGAAAAAAATGCTGAGTTAACCCTCTCCATGCTGAAGGCAACCAGAGATGCCCCAAAGAGCAGTCAGTGAATGTGCCTTGTCCAGCAGGGAGAGAGTTAATCTGATTCAAGCTCTACTGGTTATCTCCAGGAGATAAGGGGTTAAAGAGTGGTGACTGACCGTATTTTATACAAGAAACAAATTAAACAAAACCATTTGATATGGTTGATCATTCAGGATGTTTATTATATATATAAATAAACACTACTATATTTACATGCTGATGACAAAATTAACATTCAGTAGCAGATTCTACAAACGCAGAATAAAGATGTATCTGTAATACCGGTCACATACTATAAGTAAACAGTTCAATCATTACATGATACTTATACAAATTGTTCTCTTTACAATATTGCATACAATTGGTGCACCAGACTATGACATGCTCTTAAACCTGCTGTATATATCTCAAATGTGGCTGTACAGATATCAAATGTTGCTGTACAAATAGTTACTGTATACATGTGAAATATCGCTGTGCAGATCTCAAATATGACTGTACACATGTCAAATATGGCTGTACATATCTCAAATATAGCTGTACAGATTTCAAATGTGGTTCTACACATATCAAATGTGGCTCTACACATATCAAATATGGCTGTACAGATCTCAAATGTGGCTGTTGCACATCGTAGATGTGGCTGTACAAATCTTTAACATGACTACAAAGTTTACACATGGCTGTATAGATCTCAAACTGACTGTACAAGTGTGAGTATACAAACATTAGTATTGCACAAGTATATGATAACAAATATCACAGCATAGATAAATTGATAAATAGAATTGCAAAAAATGTACAAAGAGAACAAGACGCAAATCGGTGCATATCATAAATGCTTTTCAATAAACAATGAATTCATAACAAGGGATAATAATAACAATAGCTATATAGAAAAGATTACCTAAATATTGATCCATGTGTTAATAACTCTGATCGTTGTTAAAACTCTAAAATATATTTCAAAACACGACATGACAAACATAAAATTAACAGGTAGAGGGGGAAACAGGAATGTTCCATTTCTCAAATAGTGGAAGCAAGTCTGTTGGTGCACTCAGGAAATCTAATCTGAAAATAAACTAACGTACAATAACAAAAACAGTTAAAAAAGAAACTAAAACTTAAATCCATAATGTATCACACATCCTTGCAACTAGATCTAAAACATCCCAAAAAATATTTTTCTCAAGTCCATTCTGGAGAAATTCTTTTAACATCGAACCTGTTTTACACCTTTTCTACACTATGAAATATCCATACAAGCCCCTTACAAGCATATTTAATGTTTATCCATTCAAATCCACATTTACACACATGCATGCATGCACACGCACGCACACGCACACACACACACATACACACAATCTACTCGCAATTTATTGTCAACACCATAAACTATCCTATGTTCGTCACTAAACACTGAGCAGTCCTTTGGTAGGAGTTTCATATGAATTAAAACACAAATCGCCTCAATGAGAAAGTGTTGACCCTCTAAATGCTGGATTAGGCAAAAGTACTGCTCATATCTGGGTTGCCTTCTGCAGGGAGAGGGTTAATGAATGGAGATTCCAACGGAGCAGCAAATAAATGGATTTGACACATGGAATCGCTTCAATGAAATCACATCAAAACATTAAATTGTCAGCAAGTCAGGTTTTTACTTTTCACAGTGCTG
>JAUTBZ010121357.1:0-16075 GCA_032361785.1 Lepetodrilus galriftensis
TCAAATTAAAATTCTGTATTGAGATCTCGTGATCCGTGGTTTGTTTAAAAGGTGTATACAAGATAGTTACAAACGACTAAGTAACGAATGATACAGGCTGCAAATTCATTTAGAGAAGTGTAGCCGGTGTGATATAAGATGCTCCTACTGGTCTCGGCCAGAGGGGTTACCCCTTTGGCGCATTCTGTAGAGCATTGGACTCACAATCCAGCAACTCGGGTTCGAATCCCAGGGTGATCGGCATGATCCTCTGTTACAGAAGGAATATCATACAAGTCAATGATGAGATTTACTTAATCTGTATACTTATATCGCACTCTATCTCACAATATTGATGGATCCTTTCCCGTGGCATTTTGCCCTTTCCACAGTCACTGTCATCGATCATTTTCATTGGATGAGCTTCTCAAGTTTATGTCAGGTGTAGAGAGAATTTGATGAAGTTGACCATGCATCTTCTAACTTCTGACTCTTATTTATTAAATCACGGCAAACTCGGACAAATCAATGACTGTTCTTTCTTTCCTCAGAGCAGCGGTCAAGTTCCAGTCGAACCGTCCAAATTTACCGCACGTGTTTACTCGTGGGTCTATTTGACAGCGCGGATTTGACTCGTGCCTATTTACAATATTACCCATAATTCCCCTCACCGCCGTTTCGTAGCGGTAGTTGGATCACTGCGCCTTTTGGCACGAAAAATTACAACTACGCGTCCCTCGAGTCCGTAGAGTCAACATGGCGTGCTTGGATCTACATGATTGCCAAATATAACGAAAAGAGGTCCAATTTGTCCGGCGGGAACCAGGCATGCTCTCAGTGCATCAGCGCTAGACCACAATGCTCACGATCACGGGCATCAGTAATTGCGACAGGTTCCTTTGCGGCATCAGCAGACGTGAGCAGTAGGGTGTAAGAACACGTTTACAATGGCGTAAAGTGCTCGGCGCGGCTTGTCAACAGAACCAGTCCAACAAGACTCGCAATGACTCCATCAGTATTCACGGGACGACCTTTGCGTTAATGGACGTCGTCCGTACGTGCAGTGTGCGCGTTTCTCCCACTGCTTTGAGGGATACAGCTAGTATATACCTCGTTGCTAACATCGACGTCAATATTTTGTAAGAATAACAAATAAGCTCAAAGAGGAAATCGTATAGTCTGAATAACTGTGAATTACTGCTTGGGGATTTGCGAGTTGAATGCAGATCGCCGTGCTTTCATGCAAGTGATATGTGATCGGCATGGCAAGTAGATCCCTACTGTTTGGCAGACAGTCGGGGAGAAGAAAATCATTAACTGAATGGTGAATGCCACACAAACGCAATCACAAAAGACATATATTTTGAATATTGTAGGTGTCACCGGGCTCTCCGATCCTGGGATTCGAACCTGAGTTGCTGGATTGCAAGTCCAACAGACTACCTACTGAACCAAAGTGGTGGCAACCCTTCTGTCCGAGACCAGTAGGAGCATACATCAGTGCTACGTTCTCCCCCTCCTAATTACCACTTTTATTCACGTTTAATTGTCAGGCGCCATTTGTTACGGGACCTGCCCATCCTGAGATTCGAACCCGAGTTGCTGTATTGCAAGACAAACGGACTACCGACTGAGCCAAAGGGGTGGTAACCGTTCTGTCTGAGACCAGTAGGAGCATATCTAACTCTGCTACATTCTCTTCCTCCTAATTACCACTTTCAGTCACCTTTACACGGTGGCGCGGTGGCACCATTTGTTACGGGACCTGCCCATCCTGAGATTCGAACATGGGTTGATGAGACCAGTAGGAGCACCTTATATCTCACTCTGCTACATTGGACTGGAAACAAATAGAAGAAAAATGACAGTTGTGGAAATTACATCACCATTTTGTTAACCTGTATATGTACTTCCTGGTAGATGCACCAGCAGATTAATTAAAGAGGAATTTATATTGATTAATCCATCAGTGGTGAAAAAATAAATTATTATGGAATATGAGAATACCTAAATTTCAGTTCATCATTAACGTACAATAAGGAGACCTAATGCTGTATCAGGAATGAAAAATGCATGCCAATGTTGACTTGTACAGTATATAAAATATGATATTAATAATTATAATTATATTTTTGTTAGATAGCCTACATCAACTTTTATATTAATTATCTTTAGGTTATCTGCAGCTACAAGTCGTGTGAATTATCTGAGTTTTATTTGCCACCGCTCTGATGATTCATGTCTCAAAAGCAATAAAAATATTTTTTGGGTATATTGAATGGCATTGCCGATTAGTGCATGAACTGGATATCTAATAGGCCTACTAACCAATGTATGCAATGTTTACTCAAGTGGTGCTTAATCTCGTATATATATCCATCAAAATATATCTTGATTAGATCAGCTTCCACTTGCCAAACATATTACCTTTAGAACGAGATATCACAAGCATTGCTAAGATTCATATTATAGGTCCTAACTATAATTTGTCCAATTGCCTGCCACAGCTCTCATTTTACAATTTGATTGGTTGTTGACTGATCACCCCGTGTCCAATCAAGGACGATTTGTTTCCATCCGATCAACATGTGCCGTCGTCAATTCCCTCCGTGTTTGCCCAATTGGACCATATATCTTTTGGACCCTTATACTTATCGAGGGATTCTCAACCATAAAATCACAATTACTTCCTAATTTTCTGCCAGCGAAATGCACTTCAGTGAAAGATTTAACGTCCTATCGACTACAGGCCTGCAATTAGATTAGGACATATTGAAGTAGGCCTACGCATCCCGAAGGGGGGAGATTCATGGAAGGAGGGGGGAATGAATCCCGACATTCGCGAGAGATAATTAAACTATGGTTCCTAACAGACAGCCAACCTGAACTTACGACAAAGATTACTGAATCTTATCCAACATTATTTACGTACTTCTGAGGTAATTTGACATGTTACATGTGTTTTTGGAACTCTATGACCGGCATGATTGTCTATAATTTGACAGGTTATGATATATACCAGACGGTATTATCTGGATGGATGGAACCGTCCCAACACAGTATTGATACAAACAGACACAGATAGACGTAGACTATAAGTAAAGTAAATTTATTTGTCGTTTATAAGCCCACTGTGTTATATAGCCGTATAGCCATTATAGGAACATCTTACATCATACAGTTACATACGCCCCAGGATTCACTTAAACCGTGAATTAATCATCTAGAATGAAAACCTATATAATTTAAGATCGTGGACTATTTTCTGAAGCTCATGGTTTCTCCCAGCGGTGGTTATTGTATTTTTCACTCCGTGTAAATATGCCACAGCTGCCTGCAGAGTCTATGCGTTCTAAGGCATCTACGCAAATGCTTGCAGAACGCCACTCTTACATTCAATTCCGTTATCGTAATATGCCACTGTATCTACGTACAGTGGGTGGGCGGTCCAACACTCCATTAATCTCTAGATCTAGGAGCGTATATTATATTCTGTTATGCCTGGCTCAATTTCAACCTAGATGACGTTCGACAACGCAATTTTCAACAATATCTGACAATAGGCAAGATGCCTGCAATTCCAGATTTATTGCATTTTTATCCACGATCTTGTATCAAATTGTAGGTAATCAATTTAACCAATCACATTGTCTTGTTGCTTTTATAAAAAAGATATCCAAAGTTGTTTTTGAATGCATACCAAACTAAACATATGGCATTGGTATGTCTATATGAATGGTTGCATGACTCGATCTAGATTGTGAGATTGGTGGTTCAAAAATCTCAATTTCAATTTACCATTTCATGTCCTATTTATTTGTATCAAAATAAAACAATATTGAATAATCTAGATAATCTTTCTGTTTCACAAAGATGTTTCATGTTTCATTAATAAGCCCTTGATGTCTTTGTGAAGCGGGGCCCAGCAGCTTGTAATGGCGTATGTAGATCTCACCAGGTTCTGAATAAACTGAATCCAAAGTTGGCGATCTGTCAGAACTGCGTAGATTTATGTAATCTCTCCCACGGGGAAAGGACGAATTAAACTGAATATATACAGACACATCAATATTTGTACACAATTTGAATGTCTTGGCAAATATAGGAACAGTAAAGTTTACCTTGTGACAATCTCACTTAACCTTTAACCTGCTGGAGGCTAGCAGACATACCATGGACGCCATTGCACTTGAGGTAAGTAGGAGATGTAGAAATTGAGGTTTAGAGCTGTTTTGGGGTTTAGTTCTTGCTTTCAAGATTGTTTCTCTTATATCACGGCTTGTCAATTTAGGGCAGGATGAAACCTGCAACATCTGTAGCACTGAATGTTGCAGTAAACAATAAACCTGCGAGCACAGGTTGGTACTGATAGACCAAGGATGATAACTGCATTGCCACGGTGTAGTCAGTGCATCTTCGCATCCTATCAAGGTAACTTTCGTGAAAACTTGCAACATCCGTAGCGCTGAATGTTGCAGTAAACCTGCGAGCACCAGTGGGTATCGACAAACCAAGGACGGATACTCTTTTATAGTTGTGGCGTATGTTTCAGAATGCCCGCAGTCTGTGTTTAGAGGATGGTTTGATCCACTACAGTGGTGTACTCTGCCCATGTTAAGATCAATGTTTTTTAAAGCAAACGTCCATTTAAATTTGCGAATAGTTTCAGACCGATTAAGATGCTTGGAGCCAGACAAACTAGCCCTGTTGTAAAGCCTTGAAGTGTCTTTATTGAATATCTTGGCTGTTGTTAAACCCTACCAGCTGCAAATGACTCGGTAAATAGGTGTGATCTCTTCTGGGAATATAAATAGATTCTTGTTGTCTCTTGTGGTTAGTTTTACAAATAGGCCTAGCAACTAGGTGTTGTACCTTTAAACAAGTGCTGGATAGACCTATAGTACGTGTATCAGTGACATCATTATACCCACCAAAATATCTCTTAAACCTTTCATCTGGTTCATCCACTTTCTCACTGCTTAACTCTATTGGAGTTGGGTTCATAACAAGGATTCTTCTTAAGGGCAACTTTGGTTGCCTTCAGCATTAAGATGGTTAATGCATGTTCAGCTGCTCGTCACCTGTTGTTAACCACTGCATATTGCAAGAACCGCGCAGAGGTGCCGCTCCTGGAAATGCCAAACTGTCTGGAGAAGTCGGCTGTGTTTTGGGCATTGAATGACATTCCACAAATGTGGGAGGTTGGCGCAGTGGGCATTGCATTGGATTGCAAATCGGAAGGTTCTGGGTTCAAATCCCACCGGGATGTCTTGTATGTTGTCTACTAGCAGTGTGTGGCAGAAATTTCAAAGGTTACTTTCCGAAAACGTATCCGGAAACGTTCTTGTAAAACAAAAATAACCTGGGTTTCTTTTTAAAAGGTTCTGGGAACGGATGTATTTGCCAAACGGGATGTTGTTGTATTCTGGGGTTAATTGTTTAGGGAACTACATTTCGGATGAGAAACTGGAAAGGGGTAAACAGTCGATCCATCCTAAGGTGTCTCGTTCTTCAATGCTCTTCATTTTCCTCTCTGGCGGAGGAATTGGACGCTGATAATACAGAACTTTTTTTAACGTAAGATGTTATCCTTCTCCAAGTTTTGTTCATAAATCTGCAAATAAAATTTGAGTTGAGCAAGAAATAGCACTCAAAAATGTTTCGTAACCTCGGGGCCTAGATGATATACTGTATAAAGGTTAAATTGGATGTCAATGACCTGGCAGTACATGGTCTTCATTAAAATGCACTGTAAACATACAGTAATGGTTCCAATTGGAAGAAGTATCCAATGATTCTCAAAAATAGAGAGAGAGAGAGTAAGAGGGCAAGGTTAGAGAGCTATGTTACGTAGGCCTATTTACATATCTACCAGAACATCCATGCTATATTGAATCAGTGCATATATAATTATGTCCGTGCATCTCGTCTCTACGGAACAGAAAGAAAGTACAGACACGTGTTTGGGATAGAGCGCTGCTATGCGCTAATTACACACCTCCTGTCTCCGCCTGAGGAATGGTTTACATTTGGAGAGAAAAACCACCAAAGTTCGCAAAATGTCAGCTAGCCACTGGTTGTCGTTCAATACAGATTATTCCCACAACTGGATTTTGAGACCGTCCCCAGTGGATATACATGTGTATGATGGTGGAGGCCTCTTGCAGGGTCCCACTTAGCATTTGTGTAAATTGGGTATTTTCTTTCTGTAATTATCAGTGCATGCCTCGAGGAATCGGAAGGTTGCCTAGCTGTGCGCGGACTTGTATTGGAAGCAATTTGTGAATCTCTTGTGATGAAGTCTTGTTTTGTTTGCTGGTGAAGTTAAGTTCACGAATGTGCAGGAAACTAATTTGGTGTCTAGAGGCAAACTAACTACACTGTCGGAGCTGTTATTTTGTGCACTATTTAATAGTTTTACGTTTTCTTATAGGACATAAAATAAAGCTAAGAAACTACAGCTAGAGGCATATGCCTCGTATAGTTTACAGGTGAATGTATTTTCCACACATAATTGGCTATTCCAAGAGCATGTAATAGATACCAATGTACATGTAGACATGCCATAATTATTCCTTGGTTTTAATTAATTTGTGTGCGTTCATTACATTATTCAGGTATTTATGACTTAATATTTATTTTTATAAACGATGAAACTATGTGGTGTTCAGTGTTAAAATCTCTAGAATTACAAACTTTATTTTAATAAGCTATTACATATAACTGGCTAGGAAAACTCTGCAGATCATATGGTATTTAAGTAAACATTGTCATTTCTTTTCACCAAACGTATTGGTATATCTGTCCAATATTTTATTGTAGAATGACATTTTAAAGTGAGATACCCATTAGTAGATAACAGTGATCAATTAAATGGATTTGAGAAATAAATAACTGAAGAAAAATGAATTATTACTTTTGTGCAGTTTGTTTATTGAACACAGGGAATGCTGAAATGGAGTTGGAACAAATAGTGTTAATACAATAGTTAACCCTCTTCCTGCTGGAATAGGCAAAAGCACTGCTTATTAGGGCATCTCCGGTTGTCTTCAGCAGGGAGAGGGTTAAGTACGTATATGCAATGGCGAAACATTGAAAAGAACAGTATTAACCCAGCATATAGAGGGTTAAATTTAATTCTTTAAAAAATAAAACAATCTTGGCCTGACAATAAAACACTACGTAATTATTACAAGGACCGGGAAAGCTCTGATCATTAATAATAAAAAAGAAGATTTCTGTCAAACTTTTCAACAAATTAATGCAATAATGGTGCATAAGTTTTAACCCTCTCCCTGCTGGATTAGGCACAGGCACTGCTCTAAGGCATCTCCAGTTGCCTACATCATGGAGAGGGTTAATGGAATGTATTATCCGATACAGTGATAGTTATGGGATCAGCAATTCTCAAACAACTCTGAATACTGAAAATGACCCTAAAATAAGAATGTTCTTTTTCTAAACATCGACATCAATGATTGTCATCACAATACAGATTGATTGTACAATTGATTGTTTTGTACAATCAATTGTGATACTCGAACAGAGCAGTATTTTTACAGACATATTGATAAACAGTTGCTATATATTTATTATCACAATATCCTTTGTTCTTGTTATTGTCAGCCCAAAATTTAAATCGTTAACTTAATCATCCTTATGTTTTTGGAATATCTGATAGATTGGATCTTCCTAACGACATTTTACATGCATTTGATGGATGGCAATTTTACCATGCATTGAGCTTAATGAGAATCGGTTATCCTTAACAAAGGCTGAAATGTATGGGTTAAAATTAATCACTAACAATATGCTCCATGGTAAACTGTTAATCATTACGGTAGAATTTATTTCTTTTTGAAAATATGGCATTTAATTGTTTTAATTAAAGCAGTTTCTTAGAGTTTTCTTAATCAATTTTACAAAAGATCAATTTAGGAAATTTGAGGTAATTTTTCATTCAAAGAAAAGCAAGCATTTGGGAAATAGGAATAGTTTGATTTATGCTAGAAATAATTTGCAAGGAATAAATTTATTTAATGTTGCCTGCAAACAAAATACAGTTAATGTTTGCATTGAACAAACATCTTCAGAGAATTTAATGTTCTGATGCTCTGAAAGTGTTCAACTTGAAGAGCTACAGATGGGCAACAAGCCATATGATATCTAGTTGCAAGGAAAGTAGTATATATGGGCAAACTGCCAGAGTTTGGTGCAGCATATGGTATTTACCACAACCCTGAAAAATACAAATGTCATCAATAAAAGATTTTTAGAGAAGAAGTAGATCTCATCTCATCTTTTGGTGAACCTGAATAATCTTTGTACCACGGCTGATCCTGGGATTCGAACCGGAGTTGCTGGATTGTGAGTCCAACACTCTACCAATTTGGCCAAAGGGGTAACCCCTCTGGCCAAGGCCAGTAGGATAAATGTATCACATGGCCAGTAGACATTTCTCAGTGGTAATTGTAGAATACTAGCCATAGTCTCAGAGGAAATAATAGTTCGAATATAAATTATATTGATTACCGTAGTAATTTAATAGTATATGAAAAGAGTTGTTGAAATGCTTTACCCCTCTTGTTCTCCAAAAATGTAGACTTGCTTACGGTAACTGATCTTTGGTGATATTTTCAATAGGAGTATTTAGGTGAGAACAAGGTGTTACACAAGCTATATGGAAATTGTCATGGCAGTTAGAAGATAGAATAGCGTTAAAACCCTTTCTGAATTACCAGTGTAATATTCTTGTACATGACAACGCCAAAATCAATACTGGTGGTCCTCAAAGAGCAGTGCTTCTTCCTATCATTTTTCAACATTATATATATATATATATACCGTATATATATATATATATCGTGCTTCCATTGATTATCGCCAGAATCTCGAGCAAGTTGGCGGCGACGATGATGTAAATTTAATCGCGAGGACTTGTTCGGGAGATCAGACAACTCGAAATCCAGATGACTACATCAATAAGTGATTGTCGCCAAAGAAAATACACATATGTATGTTCTCGAGTGAGTCTGTGATCAAGACCTTTGTACGAAGAGTTGAGTGGCACGTAGAAAAAACCTGATTGTTATATATAGAAATAATTGCCATAGCTGTTATTCCACGGTTAGCTGTGATTTGTAACCGACTTTGTGTCGTACTGATGCTTTGTTTAACCTTTTATCTGTTCGAGGTAACTAATATCCTATTGGGAAATGATTTATACAACAGGGAAAGTTAAATACACTCAACAAAATAAATTAAGGGCCAGATAATATTTGGTGGGGAAACTTTCAAATATAATATTGCCATGGTACAAAACGTTCACTTTTAACCCTCTCCCTGCTGGATTAGGCAGGCACTGCTATTTAGGGCATCCCTGATTGCCTCCAGCATGGAGAGGGTTAATTATCAATAGGATCTTCCCAATTAGTGAACACCAAACACTGCCAAAAACCTATTTACTAAATATTCTAAGCTAGCAAACTCTTAACTTAATACTGCCATATTAGAGAAAAGATCATGGTCTTGGAATTGTCCATACCTACGGTATACTAAAAACCACCCCAAGACTTCCCTACCAGTGAACTCTAAACACTGCCACCGTACAATAGAAACCTATCTGCTAATTAACCATACCTACCAAACTCCAAACACTGCCAATGCTGCTCAGACAACTTGGCTCCTCAGCACTTTGGCCTAAAGGAAACTGGATAGTTCAGAAATTGCTTTGGATGGGCAGGTGTCTGGACATAATTACCTGCTATCATGGGGCTGCTTACTGTGAAAGGACGGACAGAGGATTATGTTTCATTTACAGAGATTAATAGATTTCTACATGCTTGTCAGTGGTATGCTTGTGTTGGTGGCAAGATCCCTCAGTCGGATTGCAAGATCTGACAGTCGTTTGTTTGTGTTGGAGGAATGGTCAAGCTGCCAGTTGAATTGGAAGGGTTGTGCCAGTGGCAAGATCTGTGCCTATTGCAAAATGTGACAGTCCTCAAGATCTGACAGTCACATATTGCAAGACATGACAGTCATATTGCAAGATCTAACAGTCATATTGCATGATCAGACAGTAGGTTTCTTGTAACAGAGATAAGGTCGATGTTGTCAAATCAGCGAAAGAATGTCCAGAACTTATTGGAAGACCTTCTCCATTAACTCTCTCCATGTTGAAGGCAACCAGAGGCAGAGATGCCACAAAGAGCAGTGTCTTAGATGTATAATCCAGCAGGGAGAGGGTTAAAGCTCCAGTGCGCTATTGTGGAAGAATGGCAATGTCAGGAGCTGTAGCCTTGAGGCAATATGGATAGGAGATGTCCTGTATAGAGTGTCCTATATAGTGTGGAGTGTGTGGACCCTGTCGGCGCTAGAGGCAATCCAAGCTGCCCTATATCTTTTATTGTTCATTAGTAATTCTGCAGGAGGATGGCAGAGACTAGCAATTAAGGCGAAGGTACATCAGCACTAGGTGCTTAACCCTCTCTATGCTGAAGGCAACTGGAGATGCCTGTGTCTAATCCAGCAGGGAGAGGGTTACGACAAAACTGTCAAATATGTAATTTTTTAATTAATATATATTTTTTAAATTGGGTTTTAGAGTCGCTTTCTGAATCTTTCATTAATATCATGACTTATCAGTTTAGGGCAGGTGGAAACTCGCAACTTCTCTAGCGCTGAATGTTACAGTAATATCTGTGATATTATGCCTTTAAAAATCAAGAATTTATGGTTCCCAAATACATGTAAAATAGTATGGCATAATTTTTTCTTTCTAAGTCTAGATAAATCACAGATGATGCATAGTAATAGTAGATAATTAAATCACAATGTTGTGAACATCGTCTTTATTTCTCTAGCCACCTTGCTTAATAATGCATTGAGTTTTACCATATATTAATGTTTCTCCTCTAATATAATAAGGAAGAGTCTGCAGCTATCGTTACAACCTGCACGTGACATTGGTACAAGCACCAACGGTATTACGGTGGCAGCGGTAATTTTGGCCTCGGGGAAACATCCCGACATCGACACATCCCACTGTCATCTACACTGCCAGGCCCCGAGGGCATGTATACAAAGCCGCGACAACTGCGACAAAGACGTGTTAAAAACCGCAGTAACGCTCGAACTCTGAGCTTGGCGGATATTTATTTCTAAATCGGGAAACCAGCCGGTTGTGATTTAGACAGGTTTAGATTGAAAAGTGATTGACGCAGCAACAGGCAAATATGGACATGTTGACTGAAAAATAACGATTTTAGAAAAATATGGACAGATTTGTTGGCATGTGGGGCTTATAGTTGGGAATGGGTGGGTTGAAATTCAGGGAGATGATTGTTGGATGATGGTCGTTGGAAGATATCAGGTCAACTTTGAAAGATGTTATTGATCTTGGTAGAAAGTGCAGTTGGCTTCATGCTGATGAAAGACCAATCAAAGAAGGATGGTTTCTTTGTTGTAGATTTGTACGACAGTGTGACTGTCATGTATAAAGGAAAAAGGTCTTAACCTCGAATGAGACAAAACCAATAATGTTACCTTGACATTGTCTGGAGATTTGTAAAAATATTTTTTAATATACTTTTTTTAGACAAACAAAACAGCTGCTGTCTTAACCTTGAATGAGATAAAACCAATATACCTTGACAATATTTGAGGATTTGTAAATTTATTTTTTAATAAAAAGATTTTAAACAAACAAAACAGCTGTTATAATAGTGTAACCCTTTAGATAAGTATACATAATATCACAATTATAGACAAATCTGGGTCCTGTTCCACAAAACAGTCGTAGCACTTCGAGGATAATAACACCACATATACTTATTAGGGGTGTAACGATAAGTTGATAAGTCGACCTATTGCGATAGTGTGTGTCCCGATAGCAACCTATCGATAGCAATATTAACAATCAATAACTAGTGGCGATAGTATGATTTACTATCGATAGTTCCAATAGTTTTTATTATTTTTATTTTGTATCTCTGATTATTTTCTGAAACTCCAACTTGTCCTGGACTCCTGCCCCGATTCCAACTAATGATGTTAATTGCTGCCTAGAGGGGTAGTGAAGTCTGAAACTAGTGTAAACCAGTGGGATATGCGTGAAATGTATCTAATTACCCAATAAAATATGTTTGACCATGGAATATGTAAACAAACCCGTAATATTTTATGCATTTACATTCATTTTGCACTCAAGTACTATTGTGATACTATCGCGATATCTTTGTCAAATTGTGATAGTATCATGATAGTAATTCTAACTATCGCAATACTATCATGATAGTGAAATTACCTGCGATAGTCACCCCTAATACTTATATGAGTATTAGTTTTACAAATTTTACCTCCAATACTTTAGGATTATTCATATATGACAGGAAATATGCATATTTAGGACTAGGACGCCACATCCACATATCAGTTTCACAAATTTGACCTCCAGTATTTTGAGATTATTCATATATGACAGGAAATATGCGTATTTAGGACTAGAACGAGGCTAAGATTGAGATTAATCTACAGGAAACATGCATTTAGGACAATCAGGCCGAGATTGATTCATCCTAGGCGTTCCCCAAGGCGCCACGTTCTAATCATGGAGTATTACATCATAGGCCAGTCTCCAGCCAGCTTGCAGATTTAAAACGTCTGGCCTTAAAAAAATCAATAATTCTTTGTTAAAATTTCACCGAATTTAAATCTGCTTCTAAGTGTTGCCCTGTCAGACGGGCTCGACTCGTTCAAATCTCGATAAATTTCTATGAAGTGTCGGGGTCCTTGTCGACATCTGTCTCTACCATTGACAGAAATGTGTTTTACGAAACCAGAATCCTAGATTTGTATAGAAAAAAACACATCTCAAGTTTAGCGAGCCCTCGTTTTAGAAGTGTTCTCTATGGTATTAGGTAATGATGATTTCTATTATTAGAAATTGATTAATTTTTA
The DNA here is from genome assembly GCA_032361785.1 of Lepetodrilus galriftensis. NCBI lineage: Eukaryota > Metazoa > Mollusca > Gastropoda > Lepetellida > Lepetodrilidae > Lepetodrilus > Lepetodrilus galriftensis. The sequence goes on from JAUTBZ010121357.1 coordinate 12,937, forward strand.
AGAGGTATAAAATTTCACTATTTTTTTTTATATTGAATTTGAAATTATAGTATTTAATAAAGAAGAAATTATCTAAAAAATATGATTGGCATGTGTGATAATTTTTGTCATATTGATCAAGTCAGTGTTGCCAGGAGAAGGTAACTTAAGCAGGAATAATTACGACCTCTGCGCATTTCATCCTGTCATCCTCATTATCTAGGGTTCATGGCTCCAGCGCAGCTACACTAAACGCCCGTCGGTCGCGCGTGCCACGTTTCTAACATTCCTCATTCCCCTCCACTGTTTTTTTCCTAGTAACCAGTAATATTTATGCACCTCGTACATATCTGCGCGTGTAGTTTTCTTTGAAAGCGATACCATGGAACGGGAATGCTGAGGAGATCATGCTTGAAACAACATCACAGTTTACTGCCAGTTTTGTGTTGTTTTAAGGCTGACAAACAGGGATTTCCACTCTGAGGGATGGGATACCTGAGTCGGCAATCGGAGGAAACATACAGTTGTTGTGAAAAATATGGGTATCAAATATTGCTGGCAAGGATATTTTTTCCCCCTATGAATATAAATCATTAAATCTTCTTCAGGTAAATGACTGCACAGTTGTTGTGGAAAGGATAGGTAAAAATATCACTGGCAAAGCAAAAGGATTTGATATTTCCTCCCTAAAAGAATTTATATCATTAAATATATATTATACTTGAAGAATATTTAATGGTATAAACTCTATATTATTTTACGGGGGAAATATCAAATCCTTTGGCTTGGCCAAAACACATTTTTATTGCCCTATGAACATAAATCATTAAATGTTCTTCAAATAAATGTTGGCGTACAGTTGTTGTGAGTGGTATAGGTGTCAAATTGTGCTGACGAAGATTTGGGTTTTTTCTTACCATATGAAAATAAATCATTACGTTCATAAACAGTTGCAGTTGCTGTGGCATAAGATTGTTGGATTTGTTTTTACCCCATGAATATTAATCGTTAAACGTGCTTCAAGGCCATACTATCATTTTTTTATGTACGTAAACGGTAGCATACACAGTTGTGGCGAGAAACTATAGGTAGCAAATATTTCTAGCAATGTATTTTTAATTCTTTTTTTTACCCCATTATGGATTCCTGCAGTGATGTTAAACTCCATAATCACTCACTCAGTTACCTCACCATGGCCATCAATATATATTATTCATTGTGCTTCAAACAACTGTCAGTTAATAGCAAGTAAAATGTAAATGTAACATACTCATACAGTTATTGATTTGTTTTTTCCCCCAGATATTTTAAAATATGAAACATGAAATGTGCATCAAGGCCATCCGTCAGTTTTTAACAAGAACATGTAAAAGTAACGTACATTTTTTTAGTGGAAAGAAATATCTATTGATGTGTATATTTTCCCATAACATAAATCAGGAGATGAGATTCAGGGCCAAATGTTCCTACAGGTCGTTTACATGAGGTTTTAACAACTAACAAACTAAGCAGCCACTGATAGAGCAATGGTAGATTGATGGACTTTGGATCCAAAGGTCCGAGTTCAAATCCCGTCCCAGGAACCAGGCACCAATGTTCACGAAAGTTACATTTCAGATGCGATATTGATATGATGCACTGTCTGTAGAGTGGCAGTTATCCTTGGTCTTGTCAGTACCAGTCAGTGTGCACTGGTTTACTGCAACATTCAGCACTACGAATGTTGGGGATTTTAGTATTGCAACTTTGTGAAATATGATCAAATATTATCATTAATATGCAGCCACTGTAAATGTATAGCATTTTTCTGATAATAATTTCTAATAATAAGTCTAAAAATTAATTCTTTTCTCAGGTTCCAATAAATAGATAACATCCAAGTATGTGTGCTCCAAGAACATTTTAATAAAACATATAAAGTGCATATTAGCCGACTTCATTTGAGTATTGATGAGGAAATAAAATGAGTATCTCTTATTTCAGATACATTTGTCCCTGGAGATAAATAGTTTGATTGCTTTTCTCAAATTTGGAATCTTCGCAAATGGGTGAAAGATTCCCACAGCGACTTTAAACTCCATAATCACTCACTCACTCAATTTTGGTAGGTTTTGGCGTTATTATATAAGATAACCAACAGTTTATCATGTATACAATCTTTAAAATGGATAGTTTTCACAAGTTTTGGTCATGGTTTGGGAGTTCAATTAATTCCCATCAGATTCACGTAAATTCATTATTTCTGTGATTGGCTCTGGTTTAATGATAGACTATGACCTGTGACCTGACATGTCATAACCCTTGACCTTAAGGCCAAGCCACAGAGGTATTGATAATAATTGCTTCATGACCCAGAAATGACCACTATGGGAATGAGATGACCACTATGGGAATGAGGAAACCACTATGGGAAAAGGGAAACATTTAAATTTATTCTGCTTTTAACAAATTATGCATACTATTCCGAAGAAATGTCAATGGAATGATAATGTTAGAATCATACAATTCATCAATGTATAGAAATATAAGCTGAAATCTTTCTGTTCAACTGGAACAAGATGAAAGTGGGTAATTTGTAATTTTACGATAATGTGACCATTTATATAGCCCTGAGCTTCACAGTACCGGTAAGCATGTTCATGACCTAAAGTAAATAATTCAATGATATTGTAAAGATCTGTTCCCAATGACATTTCTGTACATTTTTAAAATAAAAACAATTAATATTAAAAGTGTCTAATACAGCCTACAGATTTAGGACAGATAATACAATACATTATTTCTAAAAGAATTCCAAGATTAATTTAAAATTTCAGTTAGGATATAATTACTTCGTTCCATTAAGAAATCAATACATCAAAACAGTTTGACATTCTAGTTGACACTAGATTTGACATTGCGTCAGACATAATTGACAATCTTATTTCATATTTGACATTTGAGTTCACAATATGTTGGACATATTTGACAATCTATTTGACATATTTTTTCACATTGGAAAACATGGTATGGACACATTGAATTGTGGCCTATCAGAGTAAGAATAAGAAGAATCTTTATTTTACTTCGGTTATGTGGATATTTTTATTTATCATGCAATGAGCCAAGATTCAGCCTACAGATATTTTCGATATCAGTCAGAGTTTATCTGTTGGGCGTG
>JAUTBZ010121368.1:0-16074 GCA_032361785.1 Lepetodrilus galriftensis
AGGGGGCTCATAATTTCACCACAATACAAAATATATGTTTATAGAACAAATTTGTCCAATTCTAGGGGGGCAAGCACCCCCTTGGATCCGCCCCTACATACTCTCATAGCGCTAGCATCATTCTGTAGAACTGGGGCAGTTTCATAGTCCCTGCTTCTTGGCTGGAAAGTTAAAAGCAGCATTAATAAACGTGCACAACAAACACCTTATGATCACATATCAATTTGCATTTTATTGATCAGACAGAAGTTCATTTCATACAACTATGGCAACAATAAATTCATTTGTTGTGAAGTGACATATTATATATAACAAACGGGTTTCTTTTGTAGGCATATGGCAACATGGTTTATCTTCAGAAGTGGATGCTAGATGTGTTAAGAGGATGTGACTTGTCGTGTTGTCTAGAACTGTTTTAAATATTTATTTCATGTACTCCGCCGGTACATGTGTATTACTTTCCAGACCTTATAGTGCTGTGAGTGAGTTCGGTGGTGTCGTGAGTATCAGCATCAGTAAGATATGATTTGATGAGTAAAATTGTCTTTCTAATGAGCAATGTTTATATCATACAATGCTATCTGGGCCCGAGATTTGTTTTTTTACTAAACTTTTTTAGTTCGATTTCATGCTCAAGTTAAACATTTTATAGGGGGATTAGTGAACAAAACCTCAAGTTGAGCCTAAGTTTATACTTCAGAAAGTTTAATAATCTCAGGGCCCGATCTCAGATGGTATTCCTATTCCATGACAGTACTATATATTTGATATACAACTTTAAATAAAAGAGCCTGAGACAAATATATTTATCAAATATTATATCAATTTCCACTGTTATCAATCTGTGGAGTTTTTTAATCATGCCAGAATGCATGTAATTATCTCAGTGAATCCACAGTATTTGGAAATTACATCTACAAAATATTTTGAAAAATCCCAAAATATTCTTATAAAATAAAATATGTTCATAGTAGGTGTAGTCTATGATCATAATTATATTTTAGGAATAAAAATATGTTTAATAGGCATAATTTCCTATTCCTGAAGTGGAAAATACAGTTATTTTGATGATGCTTGTAGAGTTATCTCCCTTAGTTCATAAACACCAGAGGCATGTGCGAATATTAACATATCTAGAAAAGGAAAAGCTATCTCCTGACCTTTTGTTTATTAGCGGTCTTCTCTTCTAGGACAACGCCTTTCCTATTTCAAGTAGAAGACGCTCTCCTTTCACAAGTCAACATTAGAGACAAATCGCACATGCCTCAGCCATAATGGACTATTTTTCTCATCATATAAAATCATTGTTAAATACTGTGGAGAAAATGGCAGAAAACTTTGTAACACTCGTTAAATACTATGAAGTTATTTTGATAATATGTCTCACATTCCAACACATCCTACATATTGCTCAACTTCTAATGCTAGCCTTATGAACATGCTGCAACATTGCACATTTCAAACTTGTATATTCAACAGTGCATGAGTGAATTGATAAATACATAAATTAAGCAATGAGATAATGAAATGTATTTGAAACTAAAGTACAAACAAAGTCCTGTGTGTTAAAGCTAGATACATTAGCTAATATAAAATATACCTCGATATTCGACCACTAATCCAGCATGGTCGTACGAGATTGAACATTAAATAATATCTCAATTTAAAAAGAAAGCCGATTTCCTGCATCAGAAAGATAGTCATAATACCAGTGTTTTATTTCAGATTTTCAGCTTGACATACTTCCCACAATTTTATTAAAATCAGATCTGAAATTGACGTTCAGATATTTGATCTTTCAGGAAAAGAATGTCAGAATGTTAAAGGAGCGAAACAAGATCTGATTTTAATGACGGTAGATTGTTTGTACTCACCATTGCCTAAATATTAATTGGGATATTTAATTGGGATAAATCAATTATCTTCAGTGGTAGTTTACCTATGGAGTGCTTTACATGTATTGGTGGATAAAAAGTTGTAACATAATAATTTGCGTTAGGTCTTATATTTTAGACCATCACCTTACAAAATATTACAAGCAAAATCTTGAATCTGAAAAATAAGAAAATCTCAAAAAATATTTTGATTTAATTTATGAAAATCACTGTAACACTGAAATGAGAAAAATAATATATTTGTCTGAGATGTTAATTTGTCAGTGTATTAAGAAAGAAATTTGCATATTTGAACCTACATTCCAATAAATGGACAATATTACAATATACATGAACAGTAATAAATTTCAACAAAATAGGTTTTACTATGGCCAGACCAATCTAATTATTTGTTTTACATATTTATTTTTTGAGAATATTTTCCCCATTATAAATCAATATTCCCACTCCAAATGACACTGTACAAAAGAAAACGGGGGGGGAAAACAACTTCCTGGTCGAGGGAAACATAACGGAAATTTCATAGATCTGTAAAACAAGTCATTAGATTTGTATGGCCTAACTGGATTTGAACATACGTGGCCGGCCCTATTGTGTGTAGCAGACCATGAGGTCAAATATTCAACAATCAGAAGTCATAGTTTAGAATAACCTGAGGTAAAAAATTCTGAGGTTACTTTTAGATTGAGGTCAGAAGTTCTCCAGAAAAAAAAAGGTCATTAATTGCTTCACGACACATAATCCAGCTGTCTATTATTCAACAGAGTTGATTTACTTCCAAGATAATCCATTCAGAGGTCGGAGGTTATCATGGTTGCTGAGTAATCTTCCAACTGTTTACACAAAAAATATTGAATATCGGAGGTCACGCGCGTTACATATTACATGGCAGGATATCTTAGCTCGAGACATTTGAGGCATCTCTTTGAGAGATTGTGACATTACAAAGAAAATATAAAACTTTATGGGCAAAGATTTTATGGAGAAGATATATGGACGATATTAAATGGAAAATATTAAGTACCGTAAACCTTTGCTCTAGGCATGTTGTGGAATATCCTAGAAAAATATGATATCACATTGTGTCGTCGATATGGAAACTACACTACTGGCAGTTGTGTTCTACTGTGCATTGTTTTAACTAAATAATTAAATAACTACCTCAGAAGTGAAGAGGTTGAGTTAATATAAAACATTTTCAACTCTTTAACATCTGTTAATTAACCTTCTCCCTGCTCAATAAAATCCATGTGTTCTATTTCTGCATGTGATCGGGCAACTTAAGTCGCCTTCAGCAGGGAGAGGGTTAAAATATTAATGTGAGCTAGGATAATGGATCCACACACACATCCTTTGAGCATGCTTAATTGTGGAGGTTTAGTGCATTATAAATAGTACTAATTATTTATTATTATGATATTATCCCACCCATATTGATTTTTTTCAATATGAAGCGAAACATACTTTCTCTTATTGTCCCACTACGTCTACCCACCAACACCCAGTAACAAACTTTTAATTTGTAAAACAAAAACCTGGAGTAAAATACGATACCTGAATAATGTTCACTTTTCCCTAAATTTTGGTTGGGGTATTTATAATTATATTTCAGGCATCACGCTGACTATGAGATTTGAGATTTTGTTAACTGCTACTGAGATACAACTCTTTGTGACACAATTTCTTTCCCACACGTATCTGTTATTTGTGGTGTCATGGCAACAGTTAAAGGCAGAGTTATGTATGTGGGCATGGCATGCAACAAGACATTGATACTGGCTCAATATGTACAGACAGGCAGACAGACAGACAGGTAATCAGATATATATGGCAATTGTTTTGTATGTTACAATTAAGACACATTGACTAGGCAGCAATATATTTTCTTATAACACAACAGTGAAAATAATTCAATTAGTTTCAATTGTCAACTTTCAGGTTCAAACTTTAAACAAAAAATGATAAACCTACATTGTGTAATTCCTTTTAATCAGTTTCAACTTTCAACTTATTTCATAAACCTACATTGTGTATTTCATTTTAACACGGAACAGAAACATAAATATAAATACGTATAAGTATAACCAATTTGAGATATTATTTTTCCAATTCCATTTCAATGCATCAATTAAAAAAAAATAACCCACCATTAAAAAACCCACCTAAATATCCTAAAGCTAACGTCATTCATTCTTGTTTTTAATAATTATAATACCATTGGGATAAATTATCTGAATTTTCAGACTAATACCATAATTACCCTAATAATTAGATCAGGAGAAAATAATTAAATTTGTAGCTGTTTAAATTATTAGAAAAATACTAAAATTGAAAATGAAGTCTTCAAATAAATCGGGACAACCAATAAAGTACAAAATATGATTTCAAATGAAATGGTAAATAAATGTACTTGTTAAAAAAAATTCTTATTATTTTCTTAATACAATTTTGAAAAAAAAAGTTCATGTTCATAGGTTAGCAATTTTAAATTATTTTTTAAAAGATTAATTTATGTGGTCGAACTATTTGAGGGTCTGAATTATTATGGTAATTATGGTAATTAATGCCTCCTAACGAGACTGGCGCGTCAACTTGAGATTTATACAAGGGAAACTACCATGTTACCAAGTGCTGCCCTACTGACGGAGCATCTGGGTTGTCATTAATGCTGTTGATTTGGTGTATCATGTGGTGAACGGATGATCATATACAAGGGAGAGAACTCTGTCTGAAGCACGTCTACAACATCAAAATATTCACAGGTAGCCACTCGGGAGGGGGGAACCATTTTATGATGGCTTCAGTCATTCACAATACTGGTCACAGAAAGGCAACCCACTGGCAACCAATTGAAAAGCAGAATAATCCGTTAATCGGCTATCCACTGGGAACCAACGGAAGATATGGAATCGTCCATCCATGGCTATCCATCGATGAATAACCAGTCGAAAAGCAGCAGTCCATTAATAACGGCTATCCACGGACAGTGACAGCCAATAGAAAAAGCAGAATAGTCCCAATTTATGACTGCCCGATAACAGCCAATAGTGAAGCAGCGTAGTCCATGTATTAGCTATCCACTGTCAACCAATTGCAAAGCAGCATCGTCCGTATTGGCTGTACACTGACAACTAACTGACAAGCACATACTCCAAAACAGAGCACTACAGCTTCAACCGCAGAAAATCCAACTCCTTTAACCCTCTCCCAGCTGGATTAGGCACAGGCACTGCTCTTTATGGCATCTCCAGTTGCCTCCAGCAGAGAGAGGGTTAATTAATTAACATCTTGCAAACTTTGAAAGTTTTAGCAAGATTTTGTACAAGAAAAATTGAAGATCATATCTTTTCAGCTCCTCTGTTCAGATTTCTAAGCACACTTTTCAACAAAGCTTCCAGGAAATAGTCCCGTCTTTCCGCTCCTAGCCAGCGTGCCTTTAAACCAGCCATCTTCTCGTTTCTTGTGGACGTACACAACATCCCCCGTCTGTAGGTCCAGTTCGTGCTCAGTCTGTGGGGGGTAGGGGACGATGCAAGTGTACCTGAAGTGAAAATAACCCCACAGAATTTAACATAAATTACGTCTTGCCCGATCACATGCAGAAATAAAGAACACGTTGATTTTATTCAGCAGGGAGAAGGTTATTGAACAAACATAACATTTATTTATGTTGTTAAATTATAGCATTCAATAAAATTCAATAAATATTGGAATTGGGTCTTTCACATATTATGGTACTCACTTTTCTCTGGCGAGGGGTTTCGGTCTACTGGGTTTGCTGATAGGGGGAGGTGAGGAATCGAAGGAACCGGTTTTCTTGTGCTGACTCATGTCCCCAACAGCAGACTCTGGGTACGATCCAGATCTGAAACATGACAGGTTATTCACACTCAAATATTAAAAGCATACAATCACGGTTTGTTGACATATTTCATGGTAAAACATATACCAGGGGTGCATTCAAGCTAGAATACATGAATACAATACTTTTCCCTACATGTATTGCTCGTTGAACGGCTTCGTGCGTATTGCTTTTCCTACACAGCGCACGGCCTCCAGACCCGTAGTGAAAAGTATTAATACGTATTGCTACGCGTGCTGCTGAACGGCTTCTGTAGCAATACATAGCAATACATATCGATACGTATTCTAGCTTGAACGCACCCCAGTATTACAATGAAGGGAGATAACTCTTGTTTAGAATTATTGTTCCAATGATCCATTTTATGTTGTTTACCAGTCAGAAATTAACAAAAATGCAAGTGTCGTCCAGCCTAACGGTGTCTGACTCTACTTGGGAAGTCAAATTTGAGATTCGATTTGAATAAAATCTAACCAACCACATTCTGGCGAGCATGGGTAGTTAGTTACCTGACGTGCGAGGCTGACCCGTCCACCAGTGCCGTGGTGTCGGCGTCCTCGGGGGACTTGGACTTTTTACTCTTACTGGCCAGACGCTTGACCAGACTCTTCTTCTCCTTGTCTCTCTTCTCACGACTCGACTCCTTGTCATGACGGTCGTGCTTCTCCTTCTTCTCTTTCTGAAATGCATGACACATACCATGACTTGACAAGTTGGAACGTAAATTCAACGTATCTCTACACAATACACCATTCACTTCCTTTTCTTAATATTTCTTTTCTTAAATTAATAAAAAAAAATTAAATTGTTGCATAGTAGGAGAAGAAAACAGATTTAAATGGCCCTAGTGTCCCATGCCTGCCATGAATGTAGGGAGAGGGAGTAGGCCATTATCTTATGGGGATATCTAGATGGTAAGTCTGTCCCATGAGTCCTACTGTTATATAACTGTTTCATAAGGCAGGTGCTAAGACAGTTATATAACAAAGGTCTCACGAGACAGAATTGCCCTCTAGACCAGGGTCCGGTTGTATGAAACTGCCATTAACTAATGACGTGATTAGCCGTTATTCCTGCATTGACTTTCAATGCTGGCGTAACGTCACGTTAGTTAATGGAGGTTTAATGACACGTTAACGAAGCATTAACGTTTCATACAACTGAGGCCTGGGTATCATTTCTCAAAACTCTCATATACCAAAAGAACTCTCGTAGCGATTTCTAATACATTGGGATCATGCATTCATGACAGTGCTATGGTCTCATAGTGGATATGAGAGCTTCGAGAAATAATACCTAACTCTTTAGAGTATGTGGTCACTGACCTTTTCTTTGCTGGAGTGTGAGTGATGGCTGTCCCCGGTGGCTCCCAGGACGACATTGGGCGGGGTGATGTTGGTCAGCGCTGACATGGAATGCTGCATGGCGGCCAGATTCGACGAGTTCCACGTGTTCGGGGAGGACGAGTGTGAGGCCCTCTTGGGGAGGTGCACAGTGGCGGAGGGAGAACTAGTGGAGGAGGAGGAACTGGATGACTTGGAAGAACCCACGCTGAACCCTGCGGCGGGAACGGTGATGGCGGTTTTGCACGAGCGAGAGGAATGACTTCCGCCGGACGACTGGGAAGAGGTGAACGTCTTTGGTGCACGTGGAAGAAGAGGCGGGGGTGCTGATTGGCTGGAGCTTGGAGACTGGTTGGAGGTCGAGCGGGAAAGGTCGGAGCTGCCGTGGGAGTCTGAGGAACAGTGAGATGGCAGGGGAGGGCGGGATCGGATGCTTAAAGCGGAACTGACGGGTTTGAATGCGCTCTGATGCCTGGGAGAAAGAGAGGAAATACATGTATTACTATTAGCAAAAATAATTCCTTAGTTATGTCAGTGGTCAAATAATTCAATGAATATAACCATAGCAATAAAATATTTATGCTTCTTAAAATCCCTTGCAAAAAAAGGGAATTTATTTTTAGATTTTTTAATGTATTTTTTTCTATTATGGATGGAACCTTTCACCACTATGTAATAATATTTCATTGTTATCCAATAAGACATATTATCTTGATTGAATTACTCAAGTAGTGCCTTACGTCAAATGCAATGAGCAATACAAAAATACATTGTGATAAACAAATTGTAGAAATCCTGTACCTGGTGGGCTGGACGTAGTTTCCTGGAAACACCCCGGTCAGACCAGACTTGAGACACTGACCCTTGAACCAGCCATCTTGACACTTCTCTGAAACGCTGTACGACTCTCCCTTCGTCAGTTCCAGCTCATCATTCTTGTGCGGCTTGTAGCTGTACAAGGCCGTGTATCTGGTGAAAGACAAGGCGATGTATTTATTTACCTACAAATATATCAGATTTTGTAACTCTTTGGATTTCTAAGAGTAAGACAGCTGGAATTTACTTTGGTGTAAAATCTATATAGTACTTGATCATATTCCTGCTCAATTCATAACATTTATGAGGCTAAGTTTATGAAAAACAAAACAAATTAATATAATCATAATTTAATTGAACAATTAAATTTAACAAATGAATTCCATGATAATTGAACAGAATTATTTTCTTCTTTTCTTTTCTTTTTTTTTAGAAATCTTGTATCGAAATGGAGATGGAAACATCACTTTCTAAGGAAATTCATACTAAACAGAATAGATTAAATAAAAATGTTTTTATGGGTTTCTTATTTTTCTGCAATAATTAAAATTTCAACTATTACAAATAAAGGTAAAGGAGCCAACACCAAGAGATACTTTCATACAAGTATCTATTAAAATGATAGAGGTCACTGATTTGTCCACATAACAATGCGTACTATTGGACAATGGTAAACTTCTCACTGCTGAAAGGAAACTGGAGATGTGCAGTGCAGTATGTGGGGTTAATAGGTACTATGGCTGGCTATAGACTTACACTGGATTGAGGCTACTGGGCAGCACAGATGGCGTGTCACCTCCTGCCGTCACTGTTGTGGTTGAACACGATGAATCCTTGGATGCCTGCAAGAAAAATATCATTAAAAATCTGCCTTATGGTCCCTATCTCTTGGTAATTAAAGGAATACAAAATAAAATAAAAAATATATTTAAAAAAGCAGAGATTGAATATTTGATGGAAATATAAATTATCTCCCCTTTGTGTTAGATTACCTCCCTTAGATATTATGAACTGTCATGACTAAAACTAAAGAAACAATATTGTACATGTAGTATTGAGACAAATTGTCAACTGAAAATTCAAATTCTGAATCTACAACCAACAATGTACTTTTAATAGGATACATTTTTTTTTATGTATTAAAGAATCCTCATGTTACAAAGTCAAATTTTACAAGGAACATTTGACAAGTTTTACCTGAGTAACTTGTGGCACCAGCTTCTGACTGGAGGTAGAGGAGGAGACCGACGTCGATGTCACGGAAGCGGCAACGGCGACAGGAAGTGGGGGAGGTGTCGCCGCGTTGACGGTCGAACTGGCAGATGTGCTTGGAATACTGAACGCGCCTGTGTTGCCTAGCTCCAGTGAGTGCCTTTGATGCTGATTGGGTGGCGACGGGGACTTTTGCGACACCAGGGTGAAGGAGTGGCGCTTCTGTTGCTGGGATGTGGGGTGGGACGTGGTGTGGGATGACATCAGAGCGGAGCTGACTGAACTGACAGACGGAGAGGTGACGCGATGCGTCTCTGACGTTGTTGAGCATGTTCGTTCTGTAGTGCTGTCAGAGTTATGTCCCCCTGCCTGGAGGATCGTCCCGCTTGATTTCGAGTTAAGTAGTAGACCTTTGGCAGCGTCATTCAGCTGCAATTTAAGAAGAGAGTGAGTGAATTATTGTTTTACGTCACAGCGGAAATTGTTCAACCATATGTGACGAGAATTTAAGAAGACGGTGGTTTATAAATTTCTCGGAGAAAACAATGAATTATTTATTCATGTTCAAAATAATTAATTTTGGTAAAACATTTGAATAATTAGGCAGGTAGGCTAGTTGGCAAAGAATCACATCAATAGTGGTCATAACATACCTTAACGAATGTCACAGGAAATATCCCAATTTTATCTCCTTTCTTTCCTTCAATCCAGTTGTCATCAACTTTGCGTATAACAGTCAAAGTCTCATCCTGCAACACAAATGCATATACTACAGTATTATTAAACCGTGGCATTTAGTATCTAGCTACAAGTATGGACTCGGAGATGCATTTAGATAGTGCTAGTGGTTTGTTTATTGAATGTCACAGATACCAAGGTGACAAATGACAATGGCTAACACCATATCTGATAAATGAAGCAAGTAGCAGCTGCGCTTTTTTTTGTCTTGCCCCGCACACCCGTTTCAGTTACTTTCGGCGGCTAGACTACTTGGACGTTTTCGATTATAAAATCCTCATTATCGGATAAATTCATGATGTCACCACACACTCCGATAACGATCCGCAGCATTCTATTTAGAAATCCTTGTGCTCCGAGTACTCCGACAACAAAATCGAAAACGCACTTATTTTATGCGCGCGCAAAGCGGCTAGAAATCCTAGCCGGCTAAGTGATAAACAAGCAGCCCTATTGACTCAAGAAAAAACACTAAGAAGAAATATTCAAAGCATACAACCATCTAAAATTAAACGTTGAAATCTTTAAGCAATCATTTTGGGAATACTTTCAAACAATTGATCAGAAAAACAACCAATCCATAGGGCCAATTAATGAAGGATAAATAACAAAGAGACATAACTGGCAGAGTTTCATCAATGATTCAAATATATATGACCATGATCACTGTACATTCAAAATAAATAAACAAACAAATAAAATTGCATACAATATATATGCTGCAATATACATCAGAATGAATATGAAATAAAACAAAATCTGTTACCTTCTGAAATGATAAGCAGTCTTTCTCCTTCTCATCCTTGAGATCAAAGTCGTATAATGCTTGACATTGTGGAAGTTGTGGTAAGGGAACTATCACCTGTAATAATAAAGTCGCATTTAGTGCTTTGAGCTTACATTAGCATGGAGTCATGTACTGTAAAAATGGACTACCAGTACTATTATTATTAAAATAGAACATGTAATAGAGCCATGCGTGACATGGGACAATTTCTAGATCGTGAAGTCATGAATAGAAATTGTAGAATTCGAAGCATCCATGTCTTTTGCATGGCGTTTCTTTTGCCAAAGCGCTTAGGCTTGGTGTGCCCCATTGGTAGGGGCATCGAAGGACGTATAGAGGGAGCACTGTACTTCCGACGTCCCACTGGACAGAAGTGAACCGGTTTCCTTGATTTGCACTTTTGTCATGTGACATACTCTCGCAACCTTCAAAGCGACTAGCCACTTCCTGACAAATCAAGCAGCCCTACGGTCATGTATGAAAACTAATATCAACACACAAATCTCTGTCGCACAATTTTAAATGCATATAAAAGTCCACTGAAAATAACACATTTGTTATCTAAAACATATATTTGATTAACAATGCACATTTCCAATAATGTAAACATGGCCTAGATCATAGATAATGTGAAGTGTTTGTCTATTGCAAAAAATCTGCATATTTGGCCTTTGGCTGGCTCCTCAAGCAATTTACCCCCTGCAATCTATCATCAGAGGGTTAAACAATGATGCAAGACTACACTTATTGAATTGGAGTCATAATTTTCTTTGAGGGTCATTAATGAAATTGGACTCCCTGATGTTATAAGTCAAGGACAAATCCTGGGGTGTGTTCAGGATGCACTACTTTTCTCTACATATAGTACTATGTAGTCCTACAGAAGCCGCTCATCCAGCATATGGAGTACTACTTTTCACTATGAATTTGGACCCTGTATTGTTTTGCAGGAAAACATAGGAAAATCAATAGAATGAAGCAAATGGACTGGAGACAACGTCATGTGCAAACTGACATCCTGCTATTTTCCTACTAAACTGTCCATCCAATGATGAATCTAACCAATACTTTATAGAAAATGTAGTGTAGTAAATGTAGTGCATCCTGAACGCAGCCCTGTATAATGAATATAGTATTCCAACCTGAACATAATTGATGGGGAAAAACCCATGCTGTGAATTCAGCTCCCCATGGTACCAGTTCTCATCAATCTGCTTACGTAACACCACAATATCGTTCTTCTTGAAAGATAGATCGCTGAAGATCAAGAAATAGTTAATATGGTTATAATCATAGATTTAATTATTATACTAATAATATGGTAACTAATTACCGTAGGTATAAAAGATTAACACTATAGAAAATATAATTTGAAAATATTAAAAAAGAAAATTAAATCAGTGAATGTAGATGTTGACAGACATTACCAAACATTTGTAAAATTTCATAGATTTGTATTTTCTAAAAAATAATAATTTTAAATTGGTATTTAGAGCTGCTTTCAATTATTTCACCTACCACTACCAGTATATCATGGCATAATATTCCCTATCAATCTTAGTCAATTTCCAGGGCTTTGGACTAACATATGCCCGATGTACAGGGGCAAGTTAAATTGCACTGCGGGCATCCTACCTTTTAACATTATGCACCTTTGATGCCTTTGCTACTTGCCCTGACTTGCTCTGTGGGCAAGTAACTCGGAATGTTAGTCTAGAGCCCTGCAATTTCCTAGCTATATTTTAATATAATAATACTAGTAATATATAATCTATTTATATAGCACCAAGTTCCAGCTAGGCTGCTCACTGAACAATGCAAAAACAAACCAATATTCCTGACAATTCCTACAGACTACAGCAGTGGAACACCTACTATCCTGGATATGAGGTTGGCAGTACAACAGTCAAACTTACCCACTTTCCTTTGCCTCATAGTTGTATAAAGCTTTAGCACAGGGAACACTCTGCTGCAGAAATAAAACCATAATGAAAAGATCAAATGAGGTCCCAAAAGACAATTCACACAACTTGTAAATACAAAGATTTGCTATAATTTTGGCAGCATTGACATTGTTGAATTCATTCAATTTAACTACACATGGTTAACTCTCTCCATGCTGAAGGCAACTGGAGATGCCCTAAAGAGCAATGCATGTGCCAAATCTAGCAGGGAGAGGGTTAACTATATTAACAACTACCGTACCGTAACACCGGTTTTAATATTGTTTTACATTCAACCAATCAATGGATTGTTGTTGTTTTTGTGTTTTACTTAATCCTACTTATTATTGAAACAGAGGATCATGACGATCACCCTGGGATTCTAACCTGAGTTGCTGGATTGCGAGTCCAACACTCTACCGACTGAGCCAAAGGGGTAACATTTCAGAAGGGATGACACCAGTGTTCAAAATTACTGCTGGAAATCTACTGGCCCGAATAATGATACAAATAACAAATGTTTACAAAAAAACGTGAATTTCTACTGGTCCTTAGGATACCTTTAGCATTGGCAGAAATGGCCAGGCCAGCAGGCCAGCAGTAATTTCGAACACTGGATGACACAATAAAATGTTGTTATAGTACAAGCTGGTACAGATACTATGGCAATAACTTCACACTCTTATATATACACAGGTATTTATTACAACAGTTTTTAAACAATTACAAGATAGATGTTATTAAAGTTGCTGAATTGCAGTTCTAACCAGACCAAGAATGATGCCAAGATTGATTCAGTGACAAGTTGAGAAGAAGAATGTAAACTCTTAAGAAACATGGCAGAAAAGTATGACAAACATATCCCTTTCTCCAAAGAAGTCATCTGGTCATACTTGAGCTAGACTATGTCCAATGCATATGTAGTTTTGTAAATTCAGAAAATAATAATGGGGTCAATTCTCTATAGGCCCAGTGTTATTGGTAGTCAAATCTGTCATTTTCAGGGGGTTCCATATAGATACCTTTTTCATTGCAGATTTTCAAATGACCACCCGAATCCCCTCAATTTAGAACACTGATATTATAATGTTTACAGTAGTTACATAAAGATAATAACTGAGATAAAATTGAGAGTAAGAAGCACCTGTCGTTGTTGACGTGATTGTACATTTGAGCTTGATGAGCTTGGACTGTCAGTCTTTGGTGCAGGAGATTCGATATTCGATGTATGCCCGAGCACCTGTCCTTGGGTTTTCAGCCCCTCCAAGAGTCGGACAAGTAAAATGTTGGGCGGAAGATCTTCCACCCTGATTGTCACCACAGTTCTACACTCGGGGCACCGTAGTTCATTCTTCGTAGACACAATTTCTTCCAGACATCTTCTGCAGAATGTGTGTTGGCAAGGCAAAACTTTACTTGTGTGGTCCAATCTTTCCAGACACACAGAACATTCCAACAGCTCATTCAGAGCCTGTTCATCCATTTTGCAAACTTACAAATTCAACGTGAATGCCAGGTATTTTAAGTTTCATTAAAGAACGGCAAATCAACTGCCAGTGAAATGTCAACAAACAGTAAGAAGATAAACATAGAGTGCAAGAAGAGGTTTTGATTTTGTACACGCTCATCCTGTTTCTGTCCACAGTCGGATAAATAGTGTTTTCCGGCGATCCACCATTATTTTCTGACATCCGACACAAATACAATAACCTCTTGGTGTGTCGGACGCCGATAAACAGTCGAAGCAACACACATAAATATACTTTACAACTTATCTCGAAAGATTATGGTCGAGTCCCCACTAGAAAATACACTCGTCGCCATATTGAACCGGAAGTTGTTGCGTAGGAATACATGGAAGTGGGCGGGGCTCTTCCATGCTCTGTGCAGGGCCTTTATCATCCGATCACAACCCTGTTCATATTTAACCAACGAGCGATTCTTTTATTCGATGCAAAGAGTAATTTATCACATTTTTCTTTCGAGTTTTCTGGTTTTCTACTTTTTATCACACAATCGTTTTGTAAATATTTACAATATTTCATCCTACAAAATGACATCACATTTATTCAGAAATACAACCTTTTGCCAATAATCAATATCCAAGTTAATACATTGCAGCATGCAGATAGAAAACATTGTTTCATACCAAAACGTATATCATTAATAAAATATGTAAGGTATCTATTACCTTTATGAGTGTATGTACTTCAATGATTATTCAATCTGATTTCATATAGTTATTCCACTATGTTCACAATAGATTGTTGAATGTTTATTACTATTGAGTGACTATATTGCGCTTGGTGAAAAGAAATAAAAAACCGAATTTATCGAAGTGACTAATGCCTATTTTTAACTCATCAAATTAACATAATACCAGGTCTGTTTCCATGGCTCTCTACGATATTATCCAGAGAAATTACATGTCGTAGTCACATGGGTGTTACATTCGACCTTTTGATGCAGCTTTCCATTCAGTCAATCCATACAAATAATAAATTTAAGTAGCATGTAGGCTATTTAATTAATATGGCCTATATAGGTATGCACTGTACAGGTATAGTATTATTTATTTTTTAAAGTATTTTCCCGGTTTTTTTTCCCAATCATATTGATTACATTAGTTATTAATTTAAATCAATGTTTTGTGTATTTATTTATTTAAATATTTATTATTATTAAACACGTTTAATGGCCTAATAGCCTACATATGATTATAGTTGTAATCTCTTACGTTGCAGTCGTCGCCTATGGGTGAGATATTCCCGCCGCGACGTTAAACATTAATTCAATCAATCTTATGTTGCACGTTCCTAAGCATCGTAGGCTATATCCGGGATAATGGCTTTGCAATATCAAAAGCTATGCATCATATGTACTTCAGAAGCACATAGGCACAATAGGCACATACATAATAGTAGTTTAGGTATAGCTACTATATTTACACAATTTTGCATTGTAATTTTTTGTTTGTTAATGCATTCAACTCCGTTTCTTTCCTTTCATGTTCTCTCTTAAAAATAAATTGGCGTAACTAACAACATTATAATAACATAATTAGTATCGCATACTAGGCCTATATTTTATTAATATCGAATAGCCATGCTTACTAAGCATGATGTAAACATCGGGCACAATCCCCGACGAATAATTTTAAAGTCAAATTACACTATAATGTTGCTTACAATCATGAATGTGGATTCGTTTGGTAGATCTAATCTTAAAATATCATCTCTACCTAATGTACACCAGTCTATATAGTGGGTTACATGTCTAGTATAATGGTAGGCTAACCTTCCTATTTGCTTCTTATGTTGGTTAAAAATGTTCGTGTGAAATAGTATATACCTACAATGTTCAGCTCACAATGACAGATATCGATACTTAATTAAATTGGTGATTGAATTAGTGTCGCGTCGCTGCGGAAGCATTTCACCCATCCGCTACGACTCGATGCTTTAAAAAAAAAGGTCTG